>JAQIWH010007380.1:0-11536 GCA_034695005.1 Cryptops parisi
ACATACATACAGCTCTATTTATTTATTTTTGAAAAAACTTTCTTTTTTCCTGTTTTTGAAAGGATAATGACTTTTAGATGATGACCATCATCTGTTTTGACATTTTCTGGAAAGTGGGTTGATAGGGATTTTTTTTCTGTTTTTTTGTTTTGTATATTTTTTTGTTTTTAAATAATTACGTTATTACCATGGAATAGTTCCTCCATCTTACAGAAGAAAATGAGAAAGAAATTTTTATGATAAAAATAACATGTCGTTAAATTTTGGATGAGTTCGGAGAAATGCTGATGAAAATATGAGATATTATTTTTTCCTTCTTCTTTTTTTTGTGTGCTTATATTTTATGAGTCAGAAATAATATTAACTCGGTTGATATTTAAGTGCATAGTCATTAGTGTGTGAACAAGATGTTAATGTTCAATGTAAATAAAGTGAAACGGGGTGATTATCTCTAATGACACTTTGATATACGGTTGGCAACATTTAGTTTTGAATATTTACATAGTTTATCTATTGTGGCTTTTTTGTATATGTTTTTAAGAGTGTTTAATGGTTATTAGTTATGTATTGCTTATGTTACTTAACTGTAGGTTACGTTAGGTGAATATAAAATAAATCGATATTTAATAACGATTGTATTTTTTCTTTCTAGGTGAGTACTCGATTCCTTATGCAATTCCATACTTTAAGTGTTATGCACGATGGGAGTTGGGAAACCGTTTTATTGCTACTTTACCACTTCGAACAGTACTACTTACAACTGCGTAATTGGTAAGCTTGTACTATGTATTTTTTCACTTTATGTATGTCTTTTAATTTTATGTTTATTTTTACATATAGTTTTCTACAAATATTTTTATTTTATTTAATTTTATTTTGATAAAATTTTTTACATCCCGTTGGAATAAATGTATTATAGAAATCAGATAAGACAATGTAACCATGCTTTTATAAAACTTATAATATATATTATACGTTAATATACTTATTTTATTTTATTTTTATTTAAAATTTTACATCCCGCTGGGATAAATTTAACTTAGAAATCCGGTAAGAAAATGTAAGACATGTTTATATAAAGCTTATAATACACGTTTCTACAAATATAGGTTATACGTTTATTGTTAATAAGTTTATACAAAATATTCTGAGAACTTTTTAATCTTATTAATATAATATTGTTTCAATATACATCATATAAATTTGATTAAACTTGAAATGTATGAAGTTGTCATTGGAATAGTTACATTATGCAAGAGTCTAGGTTGGATTTAAATTTAGGCTTAATGTTTTTAAAGGTAAAATGTTGTTAACTGATCTAAGCTAGACTCATATATGTTACCGACAATGTATAGAATCCATGCATTCTATGGCATAATTAACCTCAAGTATGAAATAACATCTTGTATAAAACTTTTAAAGTTAGTTTAGACCAGTTAACAACAGACCATTTTATCTTTAAAAACATTAAGCCTAAATTTAAGCTCAACCTAGACTCTTGCATAGGATCTAGTTCGAAACACTTACAATCAAAATACCGACAGTTCACGTATCAAAGTCTAACCTTCATAAATCGTCAGTTAATGGTGTTATTCGTTTGTATTGTATTTGTTTGTTATTCGTTTGTTATTCGTTTGTTTGTCTCATTGAGACGTGAATTTTTTAAAATGGAAATAAAACCAAAACTAACCTTAAATGAAGTATTAACGTGTCGGTATTATACGCTTTCGTTATTTCTATTGTCGGCATTTTGAACCGTCGATATTTCGTACTGTCGGTATTACACCGACCGTATTATAAATTTATATATGTACTACATCTGTACGTATACTATAATAATATATTATTTTTATGCGTTTCTGGCTCATTACTGTTGTTTGGTCAGTGTCGTCGTTACTTTCGTTCTTTATGCACTTCATTCATTTGTTACGACGTCAGTGCAAACAGCATCAGTGTTAATAAATCTCCAAAGAGGAATGTTTACCGAAAAGCAAAAAACGATATAATTACCTTTTTTTTCATCACTCTTGTCTGGATCCTCTTTTTGATCCTAGTTGTATGAATTGCTAGTAGTTGGCTGTCCAGCTGGGTTTGTTTGTCAACGCTAAAAACCACCTGGCCAGTGTATTTATTAGACATGGTTGGAGAGATATCCTTCTCTTTCTATTTTATTACAGTATTAGTATTTTTTTTTAATAGTAATATTTTTTTGGTATGATGTCGTTAACATTCCACGGCATATTGCGTGCGTAGGTGCATCGTAGGGCAACCCTATAAAACTCTCTTTAATGGGAACTTTTGCTGAGAATATTTCGTACGGATGGTGATGTTATTATTATTATTTTTTTTTCTGGTGAGTGGAATGGTTAAAAGTAGGAGGAGATAAAGTTTATGGCAATTATTTGTTTTCTTTTGTATCCGAAACAAAAAAATATTGTATCACATTTTTCGGTGGGACTCTTCTAAAGCCAATGACATCAGTGATAGGTGACCTTCACTTTTCCAGTAATGGGTTTTACGTTAATAAATACCAAGGGGGATATTTTGATTGATAATATTTTTATATTATTTTTAGGGCAAAATATTTCATTTTTATTCGCTTTATATTACCTTCACTTGAGCGAGTGAGTTTGTGAGTGAGTGAGATGGAAATTAAACGTATACTAACATCTACAAGCGTTTATGAAAATATAATGTACAAAAATTACAAAGTAAGAAATAAATTGAAATTCCCATAAGTTCAATGTAAAAAAATAAAACAATTGCGTAAATCAAATCGACAAATGCTGAAATCGAAAATGGAATTACTCAACACAAATTGAATGTCTGATTACTCAAAGATTGCATAAATCGAAAATCACATTAATCGAATTGAAAATTGCACAAATAGAAAATAAAGCGAAGTGTTAACACGTTTTTTAAAAATGTTTTTTTAAGAATATGCTTTATAATTCGAATTTAGATTTATACGATCTTTGAGGTAATCCATTTTCGATTGTGAGTTTTGAGTCCATTTTTTATTTCTGCAAGCTTCGATTTATGGGAATTTCGATTTTTAGATTAAATTTTATTTTTGAGTAACGTGAGCTTTGATTTATGCTAGTTTTGAGACATTCCATTTTAGAATTGTGTAGTTTTAAGATTCGGTTTATATGAATTTTGTTACATTGGACTATATAATACCATGAACGTTTGTTACCATATACATACGTATAAAAATTCACAGGTTTAGTATCGAGCGTTATGGTCATGACAATTGCGTGCTTTTTATTATATACGACATTATGTGTACGGTGTGTGGATTTAGCACTTCAACTGTTGCGAAACGGTATTGGAAGAATCGTTTCATAATGTTTTATTTCGATATCGGAAATTCCATTTTTCGGTCTATGTTTGTAAAGGTTTATTATTTGCACTGTAGAGTTAAAACGTAAACGTTTTTTTGTCATAGTTAGAATTGTCGACTTTTTCATGGATGACTATGCGCTTTAGTTTTTGTTTTTTTTCAGGTTCAACCACAAAAGCAAAGGATATTAGTGGGTTAGGTTTTCGTATTAGGTCTGTGTATCTCTTTAAAGGTGTAAAACGGGGCTCAAGTTTTGCGTAGTAGAGTCGACACGCTGCATAATTAGATTGACTTCAACGTTTATGAACATAGGTATTGCGCTAGTTTAAGCATTCATCGTAGGGAAAACGCTGTAACGACCACCCATGACTGCCACTGCCGAAATGGCCTTAAATGACTTAATGAACGCTTAAAAATGATCGCATTATAATTAGTCGATGCTCCAATGGCGTTTAAAATTATTTTTAAAACCTTGTTTCTAAAAGCTAAAACTCCATTTTACGCTCGTTAGCCATGATATAAATTATTACTTTGCGAGGCAGTTTTAATTTTTTTTTTATAATTTATTCTTTTTTTAACTTTTTTTTTTTTTAAATTTATTATTTTGTAATTTTATTTTATTTTTTTTTTTGGAATATTCGATTAGTGAAAAAAAGAAGCGTTGAGATTATTTTTAGTATGCATTTTTCGTGAATTTTTGATAAAATTTTATTTTGGAGATTTTCACTATCGGGTATGTCAAATTTTGTCAGACTTATTAAAAATGTCTGTAATTTTAATCAGAGTGTTAATTTTTGGAATATTAAGGTTAGCACAAATATTTTTATTACTGTATGGCTTTTTATACTATATATTTTAGCTTGAGTTGGTGAGTGAGCTGGAAATTGAACGTATACTGTCATCTACAGAAGTTTATAAGAATTTACTGTACAGTCCGATGTACCAAAAAACCGCATAAAACAAGAACCGCATATGTGTTTTGCATAAATATAAAAAAATTTGCATAAGTCTAATCGCATATATAAGTTAATCACATATATAAGTTAATAAATTCGAAAATTGCAGAATTCAGAAATGGAATTACTCAAAACCTTAATAAATCAAATATCGAATTACTCAGAGATTGAATACAACCGCATGAATTTAATTAAAATTAAAATCGATCTTTTTTTTTGGCTGTATATTTTTTTAGCAATTTACGTCAATTAATGCCAATTCTATGACCATCTTGCTAATCTTTATGAAAAAATATCGTCAGCGACTAAACAAAAAAGATCTTTGTAGTTGATGTTGGGGGTGGGGGGGTGGATAGAAGCTTGAAATACGTTGTGGACACGGGCAGCCATGTTGGGTCAAATTTAATTAGGCCATTGATCGCGACTAATGGTGGGAACGGAGGCCGAGTTACCACAAACGCTTCAAAAATGGCTGCGACGAGAAAGTACGAGAACTGCAACGAGAGAAAAACTAATGCCTCACTGCACAACTCCTACGCCTTGATTGCGCTTTTTATTGCTTTTACCTCTTTTTTTTCTTCTGTTTTAATCCTGTCAAGAAGAGATTTTTTTCTTCTTCTTTTTCTTACAAGCATGCGTGTACAAAGGTTAAAAAAAAAAGAAGCAAAAAACAAAAACCAAACAAGCATGACAAACAAACAGATTCGTTGAGACACGACCGACATGTCTTGAAACAGTAAATAACTGATTAATTTGTTTCTGTTTGGAAACGAGAAAAAATGGAGTAAGAAAACATATATATATGCATGTATGTATATAAATAAATAGATGTACATATACAATTACATATTTATATTTTGTGTACTCGGTGTTGTGTGCAGTTGATATTAATTTAACGGTGACGTGATTGTTTCGATTAAGAATGCACGGAAAGTTTTTGGAATAGGAAAAGATGGAATGAGGAGGGCCCTCTAAATGAGACGAAATGGCGTAATTTGGCTTCAATTTTTTTTTTTATTCATTATTGTGTCTGGCAAATTTTTTTTTCTCGTTTTCCTCGATAATTAAAGCGCAAAAGAAGGCCTACTAGAGGGAAATTAGTCGATTAGCGTTTTACATGCATTTTCAACTGGCACGTAATGATGATAGATGTTACTGTCTTCAACCGTGACATTTTAGTTTGTGTTTTTTTTTTTGTGCTTTACAATCTTAAAGGCTTGAAACTCTAATTTTGATAAACATTTTGGTTGTCATTTAAAAAAAAATAAAAATTACGGTACAATTATTTTTTTTCCGGTTGCTAAAATGTTTTCTTAAAGCAATTTTTCGTAATAATGTTAAGTGTTGCAATTTAGTGGAAAGTAGTGTCGTCATGCTAATTGGGAAATTCTGAGAGATGATTAAATTTTATAAGATTTTTATAAGTAATAGAGGTGGCCATAAACGGTTTGGAAACATAGAATTTATTTATATTGTTTATAGCATAAACTCATGAAGATGCATGTACTGAACCATAGTGATAATGCGAATTCAGGAAATCGATGTAATTTGTCAAGACAAATTACGTCTTGACTAGTTACATTTAGATATATAACTAGTCAAGTGATTAACTAATTAAATTAATTCAATAATTAATATAATCAATTTCTTAGTTATGGAATAAACATATTATATTTGTTATTATACTTTTTATATTAGCTTCACATTTTTGTGTTTTTGTGAACTGGGACTTAAATACACTGCCATCTACAGTCGTTTATATGAAAATATACTGCACAGTCCAATTTTCCAAAAAACGCATAAAACACGAGAACTGCATAAGTCCTTCGCGTGAATCAAAAGCCGCATAAGTATAATGTGAAAAATCGCATATATACAATTTTCGATATAAAAATCAAAAATTGAAGAGACCAAAAATGAAATTACTCAAAACTCGCGTAAATCAAATATCGAATTAATCAATGATTCATAAATTTAATTTCGCATAAATCAAAATTTGCAGGAAACATGCAGGAATCAAAAATAGAATTTTTTTATGTATGTACATACAGTATATCTGTATATGACAGTAGGCTATATAGCGTGCTATTTAGCCTGCTGTGGGTACGTTTAAAAAGTATTTTTAATGTACTTGTTTCTACAAGTATATACAGTTTAATTACACAGATGTGTCTGTATACCGAACGCTTTTTGTTTACACTCACGTTATCTCGGTAAACCCCCGTGATCCACGAGGCTCACCATAACGTTAAGTTCATCATAACAACAAAGATGAAGATGATCATGAAAGATAATCTGAAGATGATCATAAAACAAAGTGCAGAATGTATCTGAAATTTGTTTCGTTATTATTGGCAAGTCATTATTATTTTACAGACATACAACTTGCACAGAGCTAAGTTGTTAAATTTAACTTACAAAGTATAACAGTTACAATCAATTTGAATTTATTTAACACTATAAAATTGCTTTCAATTATTTATAGTTCGAAATAGTGTTCAATTGAGCATTCGTACGTGAACCAAGCAACGCAATAGAAATAACACGAAAGCTCCCCCCGATTGCTGTTTACACGCATTGCACGCATTTATAGCGAAGAAGCTCAACCGGGCAGCAACGCTTCAACTTGAAAGAGTTTTAATGGAGATATTGTACAAACAATTTTTTAAACAATTTAATTAATCTCACTTGAAAAATAAATTAGCGTTTTGACAAACAGTATTTTAATTGAAATTCAATATTTATTTTAAATTTGAACTTTTTTAATTATGTTAATATAATAACAATCTGCATGCAATAACGTATTAACAAATAGTTTACATTAAAAATGCTTTTTAAGAATACGCTATATGTAGGTATGCTTTATGATAATTTACAATAAGGCTATCTTTGAGTAACGTGATATTTGATTTATGCAAATTTTGAATAATTTTATTATCGATTCGATTTATGCGTTTTTATTTACATTGGACTTAATGCAGTTTTTTCATTTATGCAGTTCTCACTGTATGAGGTTTATTGGACTATAAAGTATACAATCATAAACGTCTGTAGATGGCAGTATATGTTCAACTTCTAGCTAACTCACAAAGTCACTCATGAGTGAAGCTAATATAAAGTGTATAAAAATGAACGTGACAAAGTAAAATTAAAATAGATTTTATTCACTGAACATTTTAGTTATTAAATTAAATAATATGACGTTTAATCATATACATTTAAAATTATGATTTACAATTATACGGTATATGATTTGGAAGATATACTGTATATATTGTATTACGATTAAATCTGAGCTAAAAGATAATGAAAAATGTTGGTTTAAGATAAGATTATGATATTGATATTGTTGAACGTTCACAAATAATGATGTGAGAAAAACAATCAACAAAATCTATGATTTGAAATAACTCATAGATATCTTATATATCTTAAATTTAGATGTCTTATTTTTCTTTATCATTATCAACGGACTTTCATCTGGTTATCTTGTAATGAAATTTCACTATTTTTTCATACTTTATTTCACAAAAAAGACAAACTTTGTGTTTAGAGTAGACGCTGTAAAATGAGCTGCTGGTTCATTATTAATTTTTTAATTAAATCTAAAAAATAAGGGATTGCGTTTTGTAAGGATGCTTTGTGGAAGTGCGTTTGAGGTCAGTGTTGTATTTCAAAGAGGTTTCCAGCGCTTGTCACAGTCAATAGAAAAGACTATCCCTTAAGTTGTGTGTTGGTGGTGCCCGTTTCGTTCAAGTGTCGCTTTTATCTTGTTTTACACTTTTTCTTTTTGGAACAAGGGGTCCGTGTAATGGAGCTCTTCAGCTGACAACGTTGCTAAATTGCTGCCTAGAGCCAAGGGTTTAAGTCATTTAAGCGTGATGAGTTGCGCAGAAATGTGTGCCTTTCCTTCGATGTTGGGATATATAATACCGAGTGTAGGGCTAAAAGTACCAGTAGTTTGAGGCGTTTGTAATAGCAGTAGTTGGTAATGGAGACGCCGAACCGACCGAATTACTTGGCTGTTGCATACGTATTGTTGATGTTGATGATGATGTTTTGTGTGGTTGTTTGTTAAGGTTGGGGTAATTAATTAATTCACTTACTGATTAATCAACTCGGTGAAGAAAACTTTATTTTCCGGAACCTAGGCTCCGTTCATAATTTTTTTTTCTTTTGTTTCGTATTTATAATGTTACTGGCAATGTATAAAATAGACATTATACAGAATTCCAAGCATGGTTTATGCAATGCATTAATTTAGTTATTTGTGTTTTTTTATCATTTGTTCATTTCAAGAATTAAGTACATAAACAGGTTATAATTCAAATTTATTGATTCTCTTGAAACTGGCAATCAAACGGCTACGCGCCTTTTATATGATTGCTTAAAATTTATATGCTACGAGTCCTCGCATTAATATTTAGATAATTTAAAATTTTTTGGTAAAATTAATAGAAAAAAAATATAAATTATGAAAACAAGCGTTCCTGTTTCAATACGCGTTCCTGTTTCAATACGCGTTCTTGTTTCAATATGCGTTCCGGTTTTTATTGCAATAGTTACGTTAAGCAAGAATTTAGATAGGTTTAAATATAGGTTCAAAATGGGTTTTTTAGAGAAAATGTTGTAAACTAATCTAAACAGTTGTATGTTATTTTATCCTTTTCCAACAGATTCTTGGTGTTCTATACAAGGCCTAAAAATGCCTAAGTAGATTCTATAGAATGTGCAGTTTCATATACTGCTGTAGAAATAATACTAAAGTTATGGAACTTTTAGCTGGTGTCACGTGATACAGCTCTTGAACATTGTTGAAAACAACTTTTATCACGTGATCAACGTTCATGATCAGCTTATAAACATGAGATTTAGACAGGTTAACAATGCTATTAGTGGGTGATTTCAGTCGTGACTCACTCGTGCGTGATTTCACTCAGTGTTTAGACACAGCTACAGCACGTGATTACTATTCAACTTCAGAATGCATGTTACAGAAAGTATGACGGAAAAAGTCACGTGATGTTGTTCATGATCCTGTGTGGTTGGTTCGGACTTTGAATGAAATATTTTTATAGCCTGCAATTTACAAATGTCGTGGAGGATGAAGTATGTTCTTTGATGTCGATATTTATTTATAGACCCATAAGCAATTTTTTTATTTGGAAGGAAATGTTGTCTCATCTTTTTAGGTTTATCGCTTTAATTTTCAAAAGGCATTTTTCTCAATCTATTTGATATATATATTTTTTTTATCTTTTATTCGTTTTTTTTTTCGGGAATTTCTTTCCTCTTTAAAGCATTTTGTCGCCATTTAAAGTTGGTAGCATTTCTAAAAAGTAAAAAAAAAAAAAATTACTTTTAAAATTTACGACTTGAACGTTTCACTGCCCTAATAAAAATTTCCATTCACTCTCAAATGATCCGTGCATTCCAAAGAGAAATTTTTGAATTATTGAAGGTCATTTCGCAAGTTTTGCCACTAGTTTTAACTCCGTAGAAGAAGAAAAAAAAACCACATGAAAAATCGTTCATTTGTTTGTGTCATTTTGAATAAAACCATTAGATAAGATAAGAAATAACGTTTTAAAGTTTCTTTTTTGTTCAACAAAATTTAATATTACTAAGAAATAATCTGTTTTTTTGTTTAAAATCGAAAATTTGGGCTAATTAATGTTTGAAAAAAACTGAAGAGATCATTTTCAAAACGTCTTAAGTCCATGAAATACAATTTTTAAGGAAACAGTTTTGTTTATTCATTTGACCATAGACTTTGCATATGAACGTGGTATTTGAGAGTGATTTTTAGTAGGAAATAAACAGTTGTAAGCAGTTGTATATTGAGCACAGTTGTATTATGTCATACTTGTCTGTCCTGTATGTCCGTCAACAATGACGGGAGGTTATGCATATAACATATTTTGTGGTTTTAGAACCGATTTCAATGGAAACAAATGTTGAACATTGTTGAAAACAACTTTTATCACGTGATCAACTAGTCTCCTAACACTAGTCTCCTAGTGTTCTAATAGTCTCCTTACATGAGTGATATGTTTCTAGGCATTTCCTAGTAACCTTTATAGGATTTACACACTCTAATTTTTGTTCAAAAATGGTTAAGTTTTCCTGTATATATGGATGGAGATTTTTAGGACACCGTGTATATGTTTTTCCTTTGGCCAAAATCATTTTTAAATTATCTCTTATGAGAAGAACGTTACCTAGTTTATTGAAAGTTTTGGGACACCCTCAAAATTCATTAATTTTAACCATACAGTGATTGAACTAGTTTTCTTTATTTTGTGTGATGCGCATATTAGAGAAATGGATTCACGAGCTTTTATATATGAAATATGGTGCGGTTTAGGCATAAAAAAATTACGGTGTTTTAAAAACTTGGATGACAAGGAAAGAAATCGCATGATGAAAATTTTGATGGGTTATAATTATAAAAACTTTTTTTTTTCAATTAGTGATGAAAGTCCAATATACTCTGTACGTCAATCGACATTAATATCAATTTGAAAGAACTTAGAATTTTTGAAAAGATTGAAATTGCAAAAAAACTAGAAGAAAATTGAGAGAACACTGGATGTGGAAATTGATTGACAGGTTCTCTTATACATCCATTCAAAGTCAAAAGTGAAGCAATATAATATGATACAAATAGCATAAGTGGGAAAAAATTTCATCACACTTTTTTTTTTATAATAATGGGTGAGAAAAGTTTTAACGCTTGACAAAGTTTGACGAGCGAATATCAATTCAAAAAATTTTTTTTTCGTTCTTCATAAAAATAATAAACGTAGAAAGAAAGGCTAAAAATTATTATTTAAAAAAAACGTATCTTTTTAAACATTTTTTTTTCATATGTTTGATGTCCAAAAGAAGAAAAAAAAATAAAATAAGGAAAAAAAAAACAACTATAAAGCAAAACTGCTCTGCATTTTTACGATAAGCCGAGTAAAATCTGTAAGAAATAGAGAGCAAAACTACCACTTTAAGAGGCATATTTTATATAAAAGAATAGAAGTAGCAGAAGGAAAAAGAAGAAAAAAACAAGGCAAAAGCAAATGGGAAAGACAGCGAAATAGGTCTATAAAAGGGATCCGAACGTTAAGGTGGCTTTTTCTTCTTTTTTGAGGATAAATCTCAACAACAGCGGAGCGTAAGAACGTCACGAGAAAGCGAATATGAGAGAGTTAGGAGTATAATGTGGCAACACAAACACATA
>JAQIWH010007381.1:0-11536 GCA_034695005.1 Cryptops parisi
CACTGTATATATCCCTATCCCTAAGTGCAGTAGTTGAGTAAGATGCATGCCCTAAGATTAGATAATGGGTATCAGTTATTGAACTCGAGAACCCAATTCAATAACAAAATCGAACTAATCCTAGCAGAAGAATTTCAGGTATTTTAGAGGGAATAGGAAGGCCGTCTTGGATCCTTTGACCTATTCCTCTCGGGTCAGATGAACTTGTGTTGTCACTTGTTTGGCTGTCTTTTCCGTTTTTTCCCTCCTTCTTTCTAATAACTCGCTTTTCCCCTCACTTGAAGTCATTCCTCTTTCTATTCGTGCCCTTCAATGAACGAGGTTAATGCATTTCCTTAAAACCGAAATTTTTCTATTTAGTTTCATACCATTTTTTTTGTATCATTATTTTTTTATATTTGTCATGTTTCTTTAAATTTTTCGTCTCCCGAGGCGATCAATATCGTACGTGATTAATGATAACGAATCTCGAATACGATTAAACTGTTAGTTTTTTTTGTTGTTGTTGGATAGTTTGTTTATAATTAATATCTTTCTCCTACATTATTATTAATCATATACACGGTTCCCACATTATAATGATTAGCTACCGAATAAACAACTCTTTAGTCGATAGTATTTTTTTCCACTCCGCAGATGAAAATCTAGATGAATAAATAAACCGAAACACTCCCAAAACACAAAATTCGTGAAAAAGTGTAATTTGTTAAATACACTGTTTAAAATCGGGAATTCAAAAAATAAAAGGATAATGTATTTTATAACACCTAGTTCAATATACATAAATGTATAAAATATTAACATAATATCGTATGTGAATAAAAATGTAAGCGTTGTATTTTGGGAGTTGACATACACCCGGTAATTAAATACAAAAGCACATTAAAAATGCTTTTTTAAGCATACTCTTTATATGGTCTACTGTCACATACAGACATACAGTATGTACATACATATTGCACATTGTATGTACAATTGCAAAAAAATTGTATTTTTCACACATTGCAAAAAAAAATCCATTTTTATTTCTGCACGTTTCGATTTATGCGAATTTTGATTAATTAGAATTTCGATATATGTGAAATTAAATTTATGCGATCCGTTCATTGATATTTGATTCATGCGAGTTTTCGGTAATTCGATTATTTCTGCAATTTTCGATTTATTTATATATGCGATTTTTCTTACATTGGACTATGCGGTTTTTGATTCATGTCAAGGACTTACTAATGCGGTTGACTAAACTTACGCGGTTGTTGTTTTATGTGGTACATTAGACTATACACTATATTACAGCGATGTACAGTGATATTCTCATAAACGACTGTAGATGGCAGTAATTCATTCAATTCCCAGCTCGCTCGCTCACAAACTCCTCACAAGTGAAGCTAATACCTCCTAGTATAAAAATGCTCGTCTCTAAGAGGAAATGTTTTTCTTTCGTGTTTAAGAAAATGAATGAAGCACATTTGTTTTTGAGTTCATACATCTCAATTATACAAAATAAAAAGGCATTCTCTATCAGTTTCACTAATAAGTTACATTTTTAACGTGGTTCATCGTTTCTTTTGACATCCCGATTCATTACATTTTTAAACTACTGTACAGTGAAAACTACCTCTAGGACCACCTCCCAAAACAAAAAACTGCTTTTGTCCAGAACGGGCTTTTAACCCACTGATTTAATGCTAGCGACACTCCCATTAAGGGACTGGCTAACCTGGCCCTACCTCCCTGAAGAACCACTATTCTGGTGTTGAACAGTCAAACATTTTATCTTTTAATAATGTTTTTACTAGAAAGATTCCTTTTAAGATTATTGCTATCGTTTTTCATTGTCTTTTAAGCCAATGATTTTGTTTTCATCTTTACTAACCAAACTAAAAAGGCTGAGACCAAAGTTTGATTTGCTAATTATTTTGTCTTTCTTTAGAGAACGCTGTTTAATGTGTGTAGTGTCGGTATTCAAAACTACTGTTTTTAACAGTACCCCTATTTCGGTGACAACCTCTCTTTGTGAATTTGTGACCAACACAAATTTGTGAATTTTGTGAATTTTGAAGAATATATACTGACGTTTCAGTGTCAAATATTTTGTTAAAAAATGTACATATTCAGGACAAGGGATGATTATAGCAAAAAATAATGGAACATTAATGCATAATTTAGACATTGCATCATGAAATACTTTTCAGTGGTACATAAATTTTGCGCACTTTTTTTTTAAGTGGTACAACATTTCAAAAGGTTGAGAACAACCCCTGGGGTAGATGATTTTCACAGTCACAGAGGTATAAATTAATACCAGCTCGTTGATATGACCTATTTTGATTTTTACACGATTCTATACAAGTAATGTTCAATGGAGAAATTTCACACAGCGATTAACATCACTATTTCCGAAGATTAGATAACAATTAATCTCGTTTTAATGTTCTAATAAAAATCCATTAACTGTAAAGATTTGGACGTTTAAAAAAAAAACAAACAAACCCGAACAAATTCTTTGCTCGTAAACATCTTCCTATTCATTTAAGAAATAATGAAATATTAAACATGACCTGACTCAGTTCACATACTTGCAAAAAAAATCATAGAATTCAAGTTCAAACGTTTACGATTAACGACGATTTAAATGAACAGGTAACCTATAATGCGTTTTTTTCCACAAAAATTACAATTTTAGTGTGTTAATATTAAACCGGATTTTATCAAAAGTAGGATAGTTGAAAAAAAAAATCCGGTTTAAATTTGAACTTAACGTGAACTGTTTTCGCTCTTGATGTTGAGTATTTTTAATATCGTCAAATCAAAACGACAGAACTGATTTTTATAGATATTAAAAAATACATAAATAATACATACTGTATGCCAAAGTACTTTTATTTTCACCAATATAAATATTGTTTATGATATAAACGATGGATCAATAAAAAGGGGTATATAAATTGCGGAAACAAGGCTACAGTTTACAATTCGTAGAATTACACGCCACATCGGATATCGAAGTTTGAATTCACGCAAACCATTTACGAAGAAAAAATATTGCGTTTAAAAAAACAAAACAAAACAAAAAAAAAAACTTATGACCTCAATGATGGCTAAATAAAAATCAACTTTAGCCTTTCATTTCCATTAAATGCATTGAGAGTAACATAAAAGGAAATAGAAACAAAGCCAATTTCCCTGTTCCATACAAAATTATATATAAATATATATATGTGTGTGTTACACACACTACATATAAAGAGAACCCTGTATGTTGCTGTTAAATCGCTAAAAAGATGGAAAGTTCATTGAATCAATATTTTCTTTAGTAAATACAAAATAACCAAAACCTATGAAAAATCCTATCAAGTTATAAAATACCATTTTCAAACTTGAACGTTAAAAATGACATCAAATTCAACGTTGATACAAAATGTCAAATAATTTTGACAAGAAAAATCAATAAGCAGAGAATGACCATGCAAAACATCATAATCAACACTTTGCGTATCTTTTTCCTGTCATCGTTAAAATGAAAAACGTGTCCTTTACAGTTAACAAATTAAACTCCTCCCACTCATCATGTGACAATAATAGTCATTTTTAAACCTTTAAACTACTATTTTAAAACTTTTTCAAAAAAAAAAAATTATATGATATATATTTATATATAAATTCTCGAGCTATTTTCACAACTCAATTGGTCGTGAAGCTGTGAATGTTGCACAATTACATGTTTGTCTGTTGCTTTCCATTGTGCTATTAAGAGTGTTATCATCGACACGCCAAATCCGCGACAACAAAAAAGAAAATCATTATTATTCTACAAAGGCGAACAGTAGCAAACAAGTTGATGTAGCTTGTTGATTATGATATAAAACTACATTAATAAATGCATGTTATAATAAGAGGCCTTAAACACCTGTGTTTGCATCGATGCTGCTGATACCGAGATCTGCAGCATCCGTATTGCAGTGAAGTTACACCACTCCACAAATGGGGTAGCAAATTACAGGAAGTCCTTCATTTATGCGAGTTCCTAATATCAGACGGTATAAAGCTTATCCGCATTTATTATTTTTTGGAGGAGTGTTGATGCGTTTTATTTGTTTTGTTTTTCTAGTGTTATGTTTTTTGTTGTTTGATCAAATAAAATTAAAAAAATAAATCAATACTCTTTCAAATTTTATGCGAGAAAATCGCTAAAATATGCAATTTTGTATAGAGTATAGACCACAACGCATTAGTATCTGTTCATTTTTTGTGGTTTCAATACATGCGATTTTTGAATCGTACGATGTTTTTGCACAACGTAATTTTCGCGAATTTCTTGTACATTAAATTCAATTAAAACCTCTTAAAACGTTTTGCTAATAAAAGAAAAGTGTATCAACTTCTTAAGCGGGAAATTTCTCAAAACTAGATTTAAAAAATCTCTTCTCATGAAAAACTAATGAGATGAACACAACGTGTGATCACAAACTACAAGGTGTCCCGAAAAGTTCCCAAGTTTCCATACATATAGTAGGTGAGTTGCTTTTTGCAGAGACCATTTAAGAATGCTTTTGACCAAAGAACAACATATACAGGGTGCGCCAAAAATCTCCATACATAAGATGATTGAACACTCTTTTGGAAAAAAATGTGCCTATATATCCGAGAGAGGTTACAAGGAAATACATAGACAAATATTAATTATGTATGAAAACTTTTGGGACACCCTGTATATATAACTACACATCTAGTTAATATTACTGCTCCGTTGAATTCATAACAATATGTAATGATACATATGAGAACTAAGGGTATTTTTATTAATATAAAAACTACAAAGTATGTTACACATTGCAAATTATAAATATTTATTACGATTTTAGGAAAATCTCTACCAACAGGAATACAACGTGTTAAATTTCAACTCCAACTGGTATAGATTTCCCATATAAACACACTTTACGTTTATTGTTTTCTTATGAGTTTTATGCCTACCATAAAAAATATATATATACCTAGAATAATAGACGACACACTTTCTCGGGTTTGTTTTTTTTTTTCTTCGTTACCACAACGGTTTTCAAAAATTCATGGCGTTATCGTGTTTTACCATGAATGAAGGAAGTTACCATTTTGTTCGTTTCTGATTCCACTAGCAACCAAAAATTCGATCAACGTTCCAATTTCACTCAAGGAAAACAAGGAAAAGAGGGGGAAACTTAAATGGAACCTATCTTGGATCTCACGAGTTGAACGCATTCACCTACTGAACACAATTTGGCAACAGTCTGTTCATTTTTCTTCTTCTTCTTCTTTTCATTCTCATCGATTTGACCCCCTTTTTATGTTCTTATAGCAAAAAATTCTGAGTGCTATTTCTATATTTTATTTTAGTCTACTGTGCAATGTGTTGATTGCGATCAATTCTGAATCGATTTGGAAACAAAACACAGAAAATTCAACCAAACAAGAACTCATTTTGTTTTGTAGTTTGATTTTCGATATTAAGCGGTAAAATGTGTTGTTAACATCAAGATGGAAAAAAAATCCAAATAAATTGGAAACAATATCTGTTTAATGAAATAACTTCGCAACATTTCTTCTTGTTCTATTTGGATTTTAAATAATACAGTAGAACGTCGATTATCCGAATAGCAGTAATCAAGTAGATGTGCACCGATTCCACTTAACTTTGTGCCAGTTGTATTCTGTACATTAGAGTGGATAGTATTTTGATATTTATTTTACTTTCCTACTATTAAATAAAACGCTAAAGCAAAAGCGAGCAATAGTGTCCATGAGAGACAATAACTCAAATGCCAAGATAATTTCAGGAATGTTAAACATTTTGTAGAATACAAATGTAATATGTAAGTAATAAAATATAAACGTACAGTATACTGTATTCGTAAACATAGAAAACCTTTTTTATTTTTAATATATAAACACAAACTATTAATGTCCAATTATGCGAACAAATCGGTTTTATGAACACCCGTGGCCCCCAATTAGTTCGGATAATCGACGCTGTACTGTAAATTCATGTTTCATACATTCATTAAAAATTAGCTAATATTTTATGCATTTATGAATTTCATATTTGTTTGGTTCATATTCAGCATCTTATATGATGGCTCACCTTCAACTTATATTCATGCAGTCTAAGAAAATCTATAAAATGTCATGTACAAAAATATCTTGTATAGTTATACGCAGTCTACAAAAATCAATGAAATGGCATCAACAAAAATAGCTTTTAAGTTATTTTTTAAAACTTATTATAACCATAAAATGGTGATGATTTATAGGAGAAATCTCTATTGCAAGTATTGTCAAAGCATCACTCGTTTAAAGAATCGATTCTTTGCGCCATGACTAGTGCGCCAATTACACACAAACACATACAAGAAAAAGGACACTTGCGTGTATATAAAGTTATAAAAATATCGACCTAGCAACAGATATCGGTTATAGTGTGACATGTTTATGTTAACTAAATGTCAACGGGTTGATGATGTATACCATCAAAGTACACATTCAACACCACTAAAGAGCATGTGTCATATACAGGGTGGCACAAAAGTCCGGATCCATTGAGAAGCTATATAATTTATTTATTATTTGCTGAAATGTGCTAAAACATTTGAACAAATAATTTGTATTTATGTAGTAGTAGTATTGTATTTGTATAGTATTATGTAGTTTATTGTATTTGTATAGTATTATTATGTAGTTTATTGTATTTGTATAGTATTATTATGTAGTTTATTGTATTTATGTAGTACATTGAATTTATGTAGTTCAAATGTGCTAAAACAAATTGGTGGCCTTCAACGAGTTTTCATTGAATACATGATCTCTGAACCCTACCTAAGAGATGTATAATGATGTTATCACACGTGGTTAAATTGATTATAGATTCATACGTCTGAGACACCTCATATATAAGCCTATTTCACGCATAGAATTATATTCATTATATCTACCATATTGTGAAAGCCATGCGAGTTCCTCTGTGCTGTAAAAAATTACGCGAAAACCAGAAGGCCTAAAATGCTGAAACTTGGGTAGGCGATTAGATGACACCTCAAAAGTGTGCACCAGCACATTGTCGACCCGAAATCGTCATCAAGGAATGTGCGACAATTATATAAGTGAAAATCAACTGTTAGTTGTTGTGTATGATTAATTCAAACAGCACACAATGCTGTTTGAATTTACTGTTTGAATTTAAAATAAATAAAACTTTAAAGCAATAAATGACTGTAACGAATGTTGCATGGCAACATGAGTTGAAACAATGAATTGCATAATGAAAACAGTTCCGACATTTTTGAAGGGGCTATTCACTAGTATATACTGTATATGTTATACATAGGTATGTATATACATATAACAAATTACATACAACATACATATACAATATACATATAACATATACAGTATGTATATGTTATACATAGGTAGATATAACACATGCATTTAGTAGCCTGTGTAGAGAAATTTGATGACAACCAAATGGTAACCAACCTGAGTGGAAAGTCAACTTTGGCCAACTTACCATCTGTTAACATAACACCACTCTCATCCCGTTGTGATGGGTTTGAAAGCTGATCTTGTTATCGCATCAATGCCAAAACAATATACTCTTGACCCAATGCAATTTGAAATTGCCAGAACCTCCTATTACTACTACTACTATACGCGCCAAGCGGATTGCGAATATCAAAGGATTTAATCTCCCTAGGTGAGTCGTTATTAAATTAGGAAGCAGAAAACATTCGAGGGAGAGTGAACACGCAAATGACCATCCAATCGAATTAGTTAATCATAATAAAGGGTACACACACACACACACAACACACACACACATAGAGAATTCAACAGACAATTTCACCTTGGAAATATGCCAAACAATCGCAAACGTTTTCACTAAACGATCATCGTGATGATGATGTTTAACTGTTCTCGCAGACATTTTAATATACATTCAAGGTTGGGATGATAATTGCTTTCCGAATTCAATTTTGATTAGCAATCTGAAGGTTCCATCAACAAAATTCATCATTTTGATCCCACATAACTTATTATCAATAACTGATGGAGATATATTACATGTGCGTGTACGTATCGTGTTATATATAATTTGCAATGCAATTTATCGGTATGCGAAAAACCCCCATCACTCGTTTTGTTTATGTGAATATTTATCGTTGGCGATGTCACGAGCACTGAAATTGAATGAACTGGTGGTTTAGGTACATACATTCTATTAACGATTATTTCATTAACTAGAGAACCATAATGGCGAGCCAACTTCTCAGTTTTATTTCGAATCGTCTACTTTACTCGTCCACTTTATTCGCATTAAACAGTAGGATGTTGCCTCAGTAAATATTTACAATGTTTGGTTTAATATTTCATGGCCCAGTTAAGATTTAAGTTGGTTTCTACAGCAAAATTCCACTTTCTTTGAATACGTTTTCTTCTTCTTCTAACAGCATTCAGTTAATGGAGAAAGTTTATATAATGTAAAACGTTCCAAGTAAATTCACAGATAAGAACAAACACTAAAAATTCATTGTGGAATTTCTAAAGTTTGCACGTAGTGCAAAGTTTTAAGTGGAAAGTTAAAGATATGTTATTATTGCAGTAGAAATAACACTAAATGTAAAATATACTATGTAAAGTGTACGAAACAGAAATTATGTACGGAATGATGAGTCAGAAAATTCGAAATTAAACATACTTAAACCCCTATGTACACAAAGATTAATTGGTAATGGTGTATTTCACACCGTACTATTATAGCGACTTTATTCGTGCTACTGTGCTAAACTTGAGTATTAGTATACTGTACATGCATAATGGGTACAAAAACAAATATAAAGCAGTAAAGTGTTTTTTAAGTAAATAAATAATTATAAAAGGTATACAATGAAATTTGCATGTATGCGATCGTTAGGTAATTCAATATTTGATTATTATATTATTATATATTCCACATTGAAAGTATATGGCGTTTTCATTTCCGTAATTTCGTTGTATCTCGTTACGGAAGTATTTCGGACTGTTGTATATTATTAGAAAAAATTGCTTCATTACATATCCTTTATCACTTCTGAAAGTTAAAAAAAGTTCTTCTGCATCACCATGTATTAGCAATGTGAGGCTACACAAAATTTCTACTTCACTAGAATTCTATTTTAAACACGTCAATTTCTGTAGTACATCATGATTCGTGAGTTATATCCATAACTAAATAGTAAACAAGGTTTATTGATAATAAAAATGGATGATAACCAGTCTCTAACCAAGCACTAATGTAGTTATAAAATATAGCTCTATTTATAACTTTTAATAAGTGTCTTCTATATATTTTATAGCGTATATCTGATTGTTAATTGTGTCAAAAACAAAAAGAATAATCCAAACTTTCAACATGCATTAAAATAGCACAAGCTAAGGTACCAACAAGATTGAGGAAAATGAGATAGGCTTACAGTTGTGAAATTTGAATTGAAACAGATTTTAAATATTGATTGGTGTTTTTGTATATATAATAGATGTATACAGATACATACAGAAAGATGTCTTATCAAGTAGAAATATAGCGGTCATATGCATTGACAAAATAAAGGTCGAGTCAAATCCTAAACATGGGACCGTGTTTTTTTCCGCATACCATTTGTGCGTGTGGAACACAATAAGCAGAACGAAAGACAGAGAAAAATGACCATTAATATTAATATTTACCAAAGCATCTATCTTACGATATATCGTAAAATAATCATAAGATTATCTTATGGTAACCACCCCGTCTATACCATACCAACCATGGGGGTCTAGCTAGTTACTCAATAAACATTTTAAAGTATTGTTTGTACCCAGTACTGTTAAGAACATACACTTCTTAATCCTAATCATCATATCAATTTCTATTAAGACACACTACCACGTGTATCTAATATAACGCACCCCTGAGTGAAATGAACCAGTCCATATCATTATCTGTTGTTATTTTAAGATATTATCATTCTTTTTAAGTGCAGAATCATTATACATACAGTATTACAGCTATTACTTTTGCTATAATTA
Source organism: Cryptops parisi (assembly GCA_034695005.1). NCBI lineage: Eukaryota > Metazoa > Arthropoda > Chilopoda > Scolopendromorpha > Cryptopidae > Cryptops > Cryptops parisi. The sequence goes on from JAQIWH010007381.1 coordinate 10,081, forward strand.
TCCAGATCTGTTTTAGATCACTCTAAAACGCTGTTTAGGATATGGTAAAACTCATAACAACGTGAGTGTAAGCAACGATAGTTAATTGCCCATTATTGATGGATTTTTTACTACGTATATATAATTACTCAGCTCTATGTCTATGAATCTATCTGTCCGGAACGCTTTAAATCCACGAGGTATACATCACTGTCACCACAACAACACGATTATACACAATGACGTTAACTAAAATTATAACAATGAGATGCCTAACAGAATGTAAACAGCACATATAAAATTGAATGAACATAAATAAAATTGAATAATCTGCTGCATAATACTAGTAAGCACGTGGAGATATTCTCTTTGTTTATACAGTGTTGTTTGTTTACTGTGTTTTGTTTTTTAAAAATTAGTGTGATGTTGGTGTTTTTGAAAAATCTTTTGAAAATTTGGGAATAAAAACTGAAAATTTTTTACGTTTGAATTTGACTAGACCTTTTAAGAAAACCCTGTACAGTTTAATAATATGGATCTCCGTGAGAGGTGTGTTATCATTACCATACCAACACGAACGTGGATTAAACAGTAACTAATTAGGTTAAAAAAATCAGAACAATGAAATACGTTCCACCCAGTTATTATTGACGAGTTTACTTCTAGTTACTATATACATATAGGTGAGTGTGTGTAAAATGTTTTGAATATATTGAAAATTAGCAACCAAATAATGACTGGTAGGCTATATGGTATAAAATACAAATTAATGCAGCACCTCGTTTTTGCATACCCTGTACGTAATAATTCAGATACGAATGTTTATATACTGTATAATAAAAATTATTTCATATGAAGAAACTGGACTTGAAAAAAAAATCGAGATTTAAAAAATAAAGATATCGAACAAAACCTTAAATGAACATAGCAAAACGTTTTTGCATAATACAGTTAAATCCGGTTAATGTGATCACTTTGGAACTAATGCTTTTTGATAACAATAGCCAGCTGATCACATTAAACAATAGATATAAAACATTAAACAGTGTCTTGGGACCGACTGATAATGACAACAATAACCGATTGATAACATTATCCGTGATTATAATAACCGGATTCCACTGTATATCGTAAATATAAAAATTTCGATAGTTTATGCCAATTTGATGAATAGAAATGTCAAAGAAAAAAAGTTTTCTCACCTAATAGAAAAATTATCACCCATTGTTAATATTGTTTATAATGTACATATAACATATATACAGTACATATACATATATATATATATGTATATATACTCTTTCGAATCTGATGCAATTTTTTCTCTCACATTATAAATATCAAAAGCTACTTTGTGGTTAAATAGCATTGACAAGCAACCTTTAAAGGTGCTGAAAACTATATGACAGATACCACTTACGACAACCGTGAAATTATCATTAACGATCAAATTAAAGGTCGTATGTGTCAGTCTTTG
>JAQIWH010007382.1:0-11535 GCA_034695005.1 Cryptops parisi
GACACTGGATTCTGACTAAATGGATCCTTGGCTACAACTTCTATAATATGACTTTGTAGCTACATCGGATGGTTTTAATTATAATATAACCATGAAAATAGCACCATTGAATTGCCTCTGGATGTTCTGATCATTTTCTGTAGGATTATAATCGACATATAAGCAAGATTTTATCCTGTCTCACTCACTTAGGAATCTACGACAAAATATCGCGATAATAATGTCGTCGACAAGAATGTCACGGTGAAAATGTTGTAGTAAAAAAAATGTCGTTAAAAAAAATCAGTAAAAAATGTAACCTCTCTAACGTAGTCTCCTGTAAGGAAACCTAACCTAACGCAGTCTCCTGTAAGCACTATCGAGCACTATCTTGCTCTTTTTACATTCACTTGTAGCACTTCCTGAATATTTGAAGGTAATATTGGGTAAATCCAGTGCTCTTTTTCAGCATATAATTGGGTATACAAGTATACTTTAAATTTTATGGATATTTTATGGATTTGTATCGATCTTGCATACCACAACTTTTTTTTATAAAAAAAAAAAGCACTGGATAAATCAGATGTATTTTGTAATGAAGTTTCATTCCCATTTATTTACCAGATAGTTCTGTTCAAGGGTAATAATAAAATCACTATCAATGGTGAAAGTAACACCACCTAGTTCTAGAAAAGTAGGATATGATCTAACGTGGGCTGTCAATTTAAAAAGTGTTATTTTCCATTTACTTTGATTTCTGAAATTATAAGTATTTCTACTGATAAAAATACAAATTTCGTGCATATTTCAAAAACCAGGACAAGGATTAACTAATAAAGAAACTTTGACAGCTTACCTTGGCAGGTTTTGCTGCTGCCTTCAGCTTCTTCTTCTTTGGACTGTATTCCTCATCGCTCTCAGCATCCTATAATATAAGCAAACGATGATATAGTCACAATGTCATTAATTTCAACAATAATAAAAACATTTAAAACAAAGTAAATGTCAATGGTACACATGTGCATATCTAGTTCTTAATGGGGTTGACTCATATGGTTAACAAGGATGTGAGCGGTGCATATTGAAAAATCAGGAAGTTTTTTTTTTGGAAGGGGGGGGAGGGTCCAAACCTATTTTAAAAAAATTAGGGGTGTAAACTAAGCATTTCCTATTAAGGCTTTAAAAGTTTAAGCCATCGATGACCATAGCTTAAAAAAAGAAAATTTGTAGACAAAAGGAAAAATCCGGAATTCCGGCAAAAGCCAGAAAAATCACATCACTGGGTTAAGTTATTCAACACAAGAGTCAATATAAAGCACCCCCCAAGCAAGTGATTCACCAGAATTTGTAGTGATCTTTTAACAGTAAACAAGAGTATACTGTAGCCAAATTTGCATAGTTAAAGAACCTGAAATTGCTCAAACCACTAATGAACAAGATTCAATGGTAAAAAACCATGTTCTTTAGAAACCCACTTTTTCCACTGGACGAGGGACCATCTTTTATCCCCCTCACGAAAAGTTGTAATGTTCCCCTTTGGGCATGCTGATTGGTTAATAGGAATGTCCAAACTTTCAAAAAAATATTCAAAGTAAAGTTAAAAAATAGTGAGTAAAAACTAAATTGATGACCATTTTTACCGGTACAGGGAGTACCCCCAACTTGCACAAAAGTTGGATTCTAATTGTTCCAACCAAACATTCTCAAGACATTTGTTTGGTGGTCAAATCCTAGTGGATGTTGCCCAAGAAACATTCACCTTACAGGAAGTGCGCAAATTGTGCAAATTTTTGCATGACACCAGTTACTAATGACCTGAATATAATAAGAATAAATGTGGAGCTCAGGATGACAATGGAAATTGGGCATAATCAGTACAAATTCCATGCAAAAGTTTGCATCGTTTGCACGCTCCCTTAATGAACTATTCACATGCTCAGGTGCTGTAGGTTACCTTCCTGTTTCAAGTTGATATATGTCAAATGTACAACAGGTGGGATCCCTGTACAACAGCATCACCCAATTAATGTTACCCACCCAGTCTAGTCTGTTAGCAAGTTAATGTTATCCAGTTTAGTCTCAATGGTTAAAGCAAACTTGTTCACTTTTATACAAGTGAAATAGTTTGTTTTTTTTTAATGGTGAAAATATTCAAGTTAAGAGATACACATACCACCATGCATCAGATATGCAAGTTTTCATTAAATCAGTTATATACAGCAGGGCTGCCCAACTTCAAGTAATCCGAGGGCCGCATTACAAAAATATATTAATTCGAGGAACGCATTACAAAAATATATTAATTCGAAAAACGCATTACAAAAATATATTAATTCAAGGAACGCATTACAAAAATATATTAATTCGAGAAACGCATTACAAAAATATATTAATTCGAGAAACGCATTACAAAAATATAATTCAAGGGCCACATCCAGAATAATAAATACATAAAAAAATACTTGGAGAAACATACCATTAGGTTTAGCAAACACTTTTGAAATTTTCTGAAGAAATGTCATGTTGACTTCTAAAAGTATTTTAACACTAAACAAGAACGTAGTAATATGGTGGTCTAACCCATGGGAAAGCCACAAAAAAATGTTCCAGCAGCATGCAGCCCGCATTTTGAACAGCCTTGACATACAGGGTGGTCCTCAATTCTATAACAAATTCAGAAGAGCAAGAGGACTTTCATCGGCAAACCCACGTCTAAAAGTGTACAAGCTAAGTGCTGAGCATCGTCAAAAAGATCGGATACAAATGAAGCACAGGTCAAAAATCACTGCACTGTATTCTGGATAATACACTACATCTGCACGCCATGCAACGACTGTATAGCAAGTTCACTTGATATTTTTGTGGGGGCACCTCAAGAGTGTCTGGTGTACGAGACATCTATTGAGTCCGAAGAGGACCTCATTGCCAGGGTACATGCAGCCACTGAGAGCATACATACAATGTTTGAAGTGTTTGGGCATGTTAGGCAATCAATGATACTGCACGGCGTACATTCAAGTAGGAGGCTGTACATTTGAGCAGCTCATGTAACCTATCCTACGTGATATAGTATTATAATATCCCATCGATTTGTCATATTGAAATGCAGAAATGTTTGCCAAGTAACTCGTTTTCACACACGCCGACAATGCCTAGCACATGCATTTTTTCAATAACATGGACTCATTGGAGAAAGTTAATCGCCTCGACTCCTTTTTCATGCCCATCTGAACTTATATCGAATTTAGGACCACCCTGTATGGATTCATACCGAACATGTTAAAAGTTGAAGGCATGATAACAGACATGCATTTGTGGTGCTAGACTGAAACCTCTATGTAGGAAAACAACACACATGCTGGCAGGACCACAGGCATAGGGGAGATGTACTCGGGGTTAGGTTTTTGCCCGTCAGTGGTATAAACCAGGTATTTACCACTTTTTGCCAGCAAAACCATAATTGAAGAACAACACTAAGTAGCAATCATAGTTGGCATATTACTACATCCCTAATAAAAATGATGTGCATATGTTGCTAGAGAGAACACCACATGATCAAAAAGTAGAGGAAACCACCGTGCAGTCGTTGCATGGGAGAAGACCTGACACCTTTCTTGCAACATTATTCTGCTCCATGATAATGCCATCAAAGATTTCTAAGAAATTCAAGTGAGAAGTTATCAGCCTCTTACATTCACAATCTGTCACCCTGCGTGACATTTTGTGAACCGAGGAAAGCTTTTTTACGTGGATGCGTTTTCAAGATGGACATTGGACAATGATTGATAAGAGTCCAGATGTGGTTGCTCCTAGAACCACATACGAACTCTCTTCACCAGTACATCATGAAGCCAAACAATGTTGTGAGAAAGATGTTCAGTGTCCAAAGGCCAGATACTCGAAAGTAAATTTCTAGGAAGTTCATGAGACTTAACATTTAATTGTCATTAAATTGTATTCTGTATAATAGTACATAACATATAAAATGACTGAAAAGCAGTTGTGCAAATAAATAAACAAATATACCACGTGTTGTCACTGATTTGAATTGTTAGAACAGAAGCTTATTTGAAACCTACAATGTATATGCCACCCCCCTCCCCCATGCATACATTAGGTAAAAAAAAAAGGTTGGAAACCACTGAGCTAGGTATTTGCGAGGTTGGTCTTGACACCAAGACCTATCAAAAAATCAATGACTTATGAGTTGGGAATTTAAGGAGCAAGAGGAACTGGGGAAGCTCTCAAGAAAACCAGCACTCGTGCTGTCAGATCTAAACTGAACCCATATGCAACAAGTGGGAGGCAAGTATGGGATCTCTCACTCAGAGGTACGTAATCAAAATTTAGTTTGTTCTCAGTTTATGCAAAGGTTGTCCCAAGAAAGCATATTGATGTAACATCTATATTTCACTACATCACTCACAGCAGTTTTTGCATTGGGTCTAATACCATGGACAGCGTCAGTTTTACACGGCAACCCTCGATTCCACCAAACATCCTTCAAATAAGGAGAATGTATTTTCAAAAATGTCAGCACAAAAGTAAAAAAAAATGGTGAGCACATGTCTTTTACTTTCAGGTGTATAAAGATTACCTTGCTCGAATCAGTTTGTTTGTTTTTTGGCGTTTCATGGCTAACGGAAAGTTAGCTTAATTAGTTAGAGTAATTTAAACAATAAATTAATTAAATTACAAAATGTATTTCTTAAAATTTTTATCAATCATTCTAATAAAACAGCAAGTATGTGGATGTGTTTGCACTTTGAGAATGTTGGGGTCAGCTCTCCCCTTCTCCACATGTGGGAAAGATAAGGATCACTCCTCTGGATGGCAGTAAAAAAAGGTAGAAAAAAAAACGAGCAAGCAAAAAGCACAGCTTCTTTTTGCCAGTCTTAGGACAGCTACCTCACATTGTGACAAATATTGTCAAGCAACGTGAGTTAAATTAATAAATACATGTAGCGAATATTGCGAAGCAATACGAGTTAAATTTACCCTTAAGGCATCACACGGGGTGAATATTTGCCATGAACAAGATGTAGTTGCTACCTAACCGATCATGTTTTTTTCTGAGGAGCTTAAGAACTCATCTATTCTCAAATGAACTCTCTCAGAACATGTCTATGCATGTTTTATTGCCCTACAATATTTACTTTAGCAGTAATAACCTATTTGGTGATAACAAAGAAAAATGTGTGCCTTGCGACTTGTAAAGCTTGACTAGCATTTATCACAAGTAGGTAGGGAATTTGGTTTTGAAAGGCGCACCAACTGTCTAAAGGCTTGTCATATGGAGCCCAGACCCAGAGATGCTACTTTTGTCCAAGGACAGCAAAACTAAAAACTACTACGTGCTGCACCAAGTGAGAGAAACCAATATGCAAGAATTATGTGGTGGAATCCTGTAGTGTACAGACTTTCTCAGTAAACTGAAAATGTGTAACTAAGTTTCTAGTTTATAATTAGCCTATCTATTATGAATTAGAAACTTAAGTTATTTAAAGCATGTTCTCAATGTCAAAAAATGATTTGATTTACACAAACTGGCAAAAATTTACCCCACGATTTTCACTTGTTCCCTAAACTGAAGCACCACCTTCGAGGCCTTAGCTTGCCAGTCTGATGAGGTTCAAGAGGTCAAACGGCTACAACTGCATTAGCTAACAAGAAATTGATTTCTTGATGAACCGCTATGGCGATTCAATAAATATTACAAATATGCTAAAATTGGGACAATAGGCACCTATTTTTGTTCCATGCATTCATCGTGGTGATGTCTCAATTAAAAAAAAAAAAAAAAAAAAAAAAAAGACTGCAAACTAGACAGACCAGAGAACCTTACAATTTAACTTACTCACACAGAATAAACCAATTCTTATCATGCTAGTAGCATTAATATCTTAATTACAGTAGAAAGTTCATTTCAATTCCAAAATAACTTATTTAATCGTGAATGATGTTACTAATTATCAACTAACAACCATTTAAGGTAGAATTCTTTTAAGAAAAATAATGCAATTCCATCATGTTAAGCTTGTTAAATAGGATCCCATAGTGACGAAACATTCGAGAACCTTATTTGAGCAAGTGTGTTGACGTGACAGAAAAGCTTTTCTTTCAAAAAATGTTGAACAAAAAATGAAAATTTGGAATTTTTTTTTTTTTTTTTACCAAGTAACAATTTTTGTGTTCAATATTTAACTTACACAAAAACCTAATAATTTTTATGGGAACATAAAACTGCGCTAACCGTCTTTCAGCAATTAATAAAAAAAACATTAACGTTAGCCCACAAAAAGTACTTCCTATGGCGCAAGCTATGTGATTCATTGCATGCACTTGACTGCGAGAGGGCTTTCCTTATCTTAATTTAAGTAAAATGAGCAATTTTACTTAAAATAAGGTAAAGAACACCCCCTTGCAATCAAGGGAATGCAACAAATCATAGTTTGCAATGCGCTTAAAGTTTGTTTTCAGCAAAATCTAGTTAAAATAAAGGCAAATTGCCATCTCTCCAACCACACAGATTTGTTAGCAGTTATCTAGGCAAATAAGCTCAAAACCTAAAAGAGGGTTTTACAACTATATCAGAAAATACCACAAATGTAGAATGCAAAACAAATGTTCAACTTGAAAGTTGTACAAACTGCTGTTTACTGTTTGCATTTCAGTGATCAAATCTTAAAACTAGCATCAAAGTTAAGTTTGAAATCAAAAAAATAAAATAAATAAATAAATGAAAAAAAAATAAAGACATCCAGCTCAAGTTTTTGATACCATTGCTCATAAGTTTAAAAAAGAATAACAATTAAATCCATTCTCCTGACTGATAAAAACAGAAATCATTGATCTTCCACATTATATGAGTAAAATGCTACATGCTGCACTCATTTTACTTTGTTTACCTGTTGCTTTTGCATACTTACATCAGATTCAGACCCAGACGGTTCAGATGTGCCATTGGTAGCAAAAGATCCTGAGCCTTTCTTTCCATAAGATGTACTGCTTGAGATATCGGATATCATCTCCATTATCATCGCATCTACCTCTTTTTTCCTGCATCAGACATATCAACAAGTTTAATAAATGAAATTTGAAACTTTACAAATTAGTCCCAAGCTTCAGACTAAAACCAAAAAAAGAAAAAAAAAAGCACAATTCTGAACCATTTCCCTTCATATAAACTATGTCCCAAATTCTTTCGTCTATTTCATTGGTTAACTTAATAAAAATCAACCAAAATTAAATTTAAAATAAAATTGATTAAAAATATTAATCAAAATTAGATATTTCTTTATATACTCCACATTTTTAAAATAATACTTTTTTAAAACTATTTTTAATTTATTTAAAAAGTTTTTTAAAAAATATGCAAATTCAAAGTTAATAAAATCTAGCTTTTTCCGCACTAAAAAAGTAATCCACTGAGTTCTCCAATACTGCTTTCAACCAGTTTCCCTTTTAAAAAGCAATAGTAAATTTCCAACCTCCCACAAAGCAAAAAAAAAAAAAAAACACAATCATCCACCAAATATAAATAAACTAACAAAGAAAAACTAAACCCTGCCTAAAACACTTATCAGAGAAGCAGCCCTAGGTAATTTTTATTTTTCTTCACAGTAGCAGCCATTTCAGTGTTTGTCACAAGGCAGTAAAAAGTTGGTGCGATGACACACAACACACAAAAGAGAAAGAGCACACGCTCTTCCACCATCCTCCCGCCTCCTATGGAAGGCTTGTGCTACGCAACCGTTATTTTCTCAAAAAAAAACTAACTATATATACATCCATTTTGCTAAATCCATTTAACCCATCTCATCCTAATCTTCCCCGAAAAATTTCTTTATTCGATCCATCCCGAAAATTTCGAATATAACAGTTCTAAAAAATAATATGGATGCAACGTCACCTGGAAGCTAGATCTATGTCATGCTTCTCTTCGAGCGCAAGCCGCACCTTCTTCGAAGACAATGAGCTGAGATCAGCGCCTTTCAGAATCTCTGTAAAAAGTGTAACAACAGCGTTCGGTTAGAATTGCAAACGTTAACGAATCATTCCAGGATGCTAATCACATCTTTTGTTATAACCGATGTCTCGATCGAATATATAGAAAATGGATTTCTTACCAGCGATGCTTTCACGCAGCTTCTCGTTCGACAGACTCGCCATTTTGACAGTGTTGAATACAAATTCAAAAGCAAAGAGAAGAGCAAGAGAGCAGAGCGAGACAGAGAGAGAAGAGATGTAGCGGTGGTAAACACGTGGACAATTCCAAAGTGACGTTGATACCAACTAGCGCCAAATTTGAAAGGCGGCCAATTGCTGCTTTCTTTCTGCCTTCTGCCCAACGGTTTTTAACGGCCAATGAGTTGAACGAAAACCAGCCTTCCTTGAGTTTTGTTTTTGTTTGTTTGTTTTTTTAAAAATAATATTTATAACAAATATTGTTCATATTTTTAAAATGAAATTCGAGAAACAAAGAAATTTTTGAAACACAATGAAAGATTGAATTTCACTTCCATAAAATTTGAATGGGAAATAAAAAAAAAAAAATTTCAAACTTTCAAACAGTTTTGTTCCATGGTTGTAATAATCAGATTTAGATTAAATATTCTTTTCCTTTGAAAAATATTCTTTTTATTTTCAGTTTAATTTCATAATAGATTTTAAACAAAAATAGTCACTAAGACAAATTTAAAATAATTTTTTAAGACAATCCATAAATTACGTAACGCAAGTTTTCGATTTTTTTCAGCCCCTCCCACCCCCCCCCTTGCTAACAATTCGTAACAAAATATCTGACCCCCTTGAACTTGAAAAATTCAATTTCAATTCATATAATTTTGCTTTTCTTTAATTTTAGCTTACATACAAATATTCATTCGATTAAAAATATTTTGCTCAGTTAAAATTATTGTCAATTAGCGAAAATAGTTTCGATTTCGTTGATCTTTTCATATCTAGTTTTCAAATTTAATTCTCAGACTAATTGTTAATATTAGCATGGCATTGAACTTCATTAATTGAAGCATTAAACTTGTTGGTTAACTATACTTAACCCAGAGATCTTTAATATCTACGCTTCGCTATTAAAGAGATATTAAAGATCTCTGACTTAACCAACTATAGTTAACTATAGTTACGTAATTTATGGTTAACTATAGTTTAATAGTTATCCGTGAGGGTATTTTGTGATTAGCTGAGAAGCCCACTTGTGGCGCTCTTGGGCTATGGGTATGGCGATCACACGTCGTTCATTTTAGAGGATAGTCCTTTATTTCACCGCACTGTCCTCTACCGTTATTTATTTTGATTTGTCCTTTATTTTCTCGATTTTGTCCATTATTTTATTTTCTCGTAATTACTGTGAGATGATGAGCGAATCAAAAAAAGTATACGCTTTATATTAGCTTCACTTGTAAGTGAGCATAAAGCGAAAATCGCATAAATTGGAATTTGCATAAATCAAAACTTGCAGAAATCCAAAATGGACTTTCTGACACAAAACATAAATCGAATATCGAAATAGATCGCATTGATCTACATTCGCATAAATCAAATCTTGCAGTAATCTAAAATGAATCTACAGTCTTAAAACTCGCATAAATCAAATATTTAATTTGTCAAAAAAAATCGCATAAATTAAAATTTGCATAAATCAAAACTTGCATAATATTGAAAATAGAATTACTCAAAACTTGCATAAATCGAATATCGAATTACTGAAAGGTCGGATAAATCTAAATTCGCATAAAGCGTATTCTTCTGTTTGTTCTTTATTTTTGTCATGAAAAATATGGTCACCGTAGCTATGGGTTTGGAGGCCAGTTTAAGTTAGTTAAACAGATCATTACTGATCCATTTAAATTAAGGTGACTAATTTTTTAGCCCTCAATCCGACAGTTTACCGGGGGGAATGTTTATGTTTAGTTTTAAAAAAATGAGTTCAGTTCTTTAGTTCCTTTTAGTGTGCCATTCCCGTCGCAAGCGACGGTTGACCCAGAAATGTTAACCAGCAGGGCAAATTACTGGTCACTCCAGAGGGGTTATTAATTTTTTTCTTCATCCTCTAGTCCAGTTTCATTAATGGTCAAATTTAGGATGCATAATACCAAATAGGGTTGCCACCTTTTGAAGTCTCAAAAAAAGAACATCCAAACAATCACATTTTATCTAGTGTAAATTTAGTTTTAATGTCGGTTTATGTAGTGTTAGTTATATTCTATAGCAGCGGTTCCCAACCTTTTTTTTCACTTACGTACCCCTGACAGCTTGTTTCCATAAATTGCACCCTTAATATTAACAATGTACAGTAATTAAAATGTGAACAATTGGTGGAAAAAATTTTACATTTCAGAATCCGAAGTTACACTAAATTGTAACACATTTAATTTATCAATAATAATGAAACTTTATTATTTACATTTTAAAAACGTTATTTTTTATTAATTTTACAACTTTTGACTCGTCATTTACACTGTTGATACCTTTTTCCGCCTCAATTTTTTTCTCGTATTTCTTAGCTTATGGCACGTACCCGAAGGGGTACGCGTACCACCGGTTGGGAACCGCTGTTCTATAGTATTCTGTAAGCTCAGCACTTATTTATATTTATTCGTATTCACTAATGTGCCATTCCTGTCGCAAGCGACGGTTAACCCAGAAATGGTTCGGTCGGTGCAGTCCAGCATATCCACATGTCCAATTTTACCATCAGCGCGTTCGTGTTCCTTTCGCGATTTTTTGACCTACTCATTCCGAATTCGTTGAGTGCCAGATGCTAATCCTTGAGCATTTTTGTAGAAACTAATAGTTAACCCGTCATATTGCGCCCACATAAACATATAACCTAAACAGCACACTATATAACTTGGTCAAGACTCGACAGCTCACGAACCTAAAAATACGATAGATGGTTCGGGTGTTGTTACCAAGCACTTCCAGAAGAGTGAGAGGAAGGACGTACCTCCTACGTAGAGGTTCATAGAGTGGGCAATTTACCAGGACATGATGAACTGACACTTGGGTATTACATGTAGGGCACCAAGGTGAAAACTCGCTACAAAGAAGAAACGCGTGGGAGAATTGCGTATGTCCGTAACCGTGTCATCACGACCTCTTTCTTTCTAACGTCAGGAAAAAATTCATCCATACTCTGATCGTATCTTTTATAGCACGCAGCTTGTTGTTGTCCACTGCGACCCATTCCTCTTCCCAAGCTGAACGAATCTGCCATTTTAGCGAAAGTTGCAGGTCGAATGATGTAACTTCAGTTGCATCATTGCTTCAGTTGCATATGGTATGTGTAACCCTGCTTAGCCGTTGCATCCGCTTGTTCATTGCCTATCATTGGACTATCTACGATCAATCATTTAGCGTCTTTCGAATCATTCTTGCACAATGCCTTCCTTCAAAGCCAGCATGCTCTGGGTGTCTTCTTCGATTTGGAGAAGACATATGATACCACCTGGCGATACGGTATCTTAAGAGCTTTACACAAAGCCGGGTTACGAGGCCGGATGCCCACCTTCTTGCAATCCTTTCTGGCAGCCA
>JAQIWH010007383.1:0-11533 GCA_034695005.1 Cryptops parisi
TAAATGTACTTTATATACATAAATTAAATGTATTTTCATCATATGTTAAATCAACAAAATAATAAATATTTCAGTTTTCAGTGGGCTACTTATGAATAAATGACCCGTTCACTGACTATGTAAAATAATAATACAACTCACAAGTTCAGTACCGTATATAAAATAAAATCTTTTCAATATTTTACTTTTGGGTTTTGGAAAGAATGATGTTTCAAATACCGGTACTCCAGGCCTGTAGCTAAAAATGTTTTTCGGGGGAGGGTCCAGACATTTTTGGGGGACACTTCAATAACATAAACTAAAGAAAAAACATGATTATTTTTAACATGGATAGTGTTACATTCAATGTCCTGAAAATGATTTTGGGGAATGCCCGGATCTCCTAGTCCCTCCCCTTGGCTATGGCCCTTCGGTACACTATTTTCCATCTGCAACAGTTCTAAAAAACAGGCTTAAGTTACCGGTACTCATATGATAATTTAAAACAGCATAACAAGGTTTTTGATTGTAATATACAGTAGTGTTAATATTTAAAAATTAAGACATTATATTATAATCTAAATAATATAACCACCACTCAAAAAATAGTTTAATTTTATACCAACAGGTGGCTAAACTTATGTTGGCGATGAAATAGCTAATCAAAAGCGAGAAAGAAATTTACAATCGACATTTCATTGGTTAGCTTCAATCGATTAAACTCCACTTCCGTCTGGTGGCATTTTTCAGTACCATACTAGAATTCGAGGTCCATAGCAGTAATAAGTAGATTATCTTCATTACTTTGAAACTACGAAAACTTCTGCGGTTTATAAAACTGAAGACATGAATTTTAAACTCCTAGACAATGTGACAAGTAACAAATCCTCGGTCACGAACCTCTTTTATATTCCTAACCCATCTCGTCGAAGAAAAATGTTGTCAACCATCACTTTTCGCATTGTCCCCCCTTAAAACCTCGGAGGACATAAAACAAAACTGGGGTTGTTAAAAGGGAAGACAATGATGAACAACCCAAGACTTACGCCCTCCGGATGACGCTAATTTCCATGGACAGCCTCCCCTTCCCTTAAACATCTCACAAAGATCTCGCCCGAGGCGTGAATCTCGCCACAAGTAACGAGATAATGGGCGTCTACAAAACCGTTACACCAGAAACGCTCTACCGCAAATAACGGAGCCAATCTCCCAATTGGCGATACTAGCTTCTACCATTTGTCGCATTACGGTCATGGTTAAAGGATTTACAACTTACCATGTAACTAGATTAATCAAGAACCAAACACCCCCTCCCTCCCCCAACCCTCGAGTTATAATCGTTTCCTGAAATCAACTTAATATAGGGTTATCACTTTTAATTAGTCCATAGAAGTAAATCAACGGCATCAGGACATGATGGGTCTTGACATCAAAATATATATACTCGAACATGAAGGGTTCACTGAATATTATGTTAATTAACAACACGATAGCAAAGAAATTACAGAATGTCCTCGATTTATGCTAGTGTTCGGTATACAGTATGCGGTTTACACTTTTATGAGACGAGAAAAATTCTCTCAAATGCTTGTTATAGGCAATAAAATACCGCTTTTATGCGATTCTGCACAAAATGCATAAAGATCTACTCTTTTTATCACAACGTATGCGTCACGTGTGGGGCAAATGATAGCTTAACACGAGTTATTCACTGAACTGTTTTCATTTTATGGGAATTGTGACATAATGCAATTCTCGGTGGTACATGTCTGTTAACGACTAGCCACTGATAAAGTATGAGGGTGCTACATGTCTATAGTTTGGGTTAATTAAAACAAACATAAAGATATTAATTTCATAATAAAAACAAGTACATTAAAATACATTTTAAGCATATTCTTTATAACTTATACTGACATATAGCGTCCGCCATATTGGTTTTTAATTAACAGCATACAGGCAGTGACTCGTGAGACGGAGACTGATCCATGGCCATCATCAAAATACTTAGCCGTAGGAGGGTCTAAAAAAATGGCATGTAGCGTCCTCCATATTGGTTCTTCATTGACGCCATGTAGCCAGTGTCACTCGATACACTAAGACAAACCCATAAACACTTTATTATTCAAATTCCATCGAGTCGTCTTGTTTTTGTATGTAGAAACTCACAACTCACTCACAAGTGAAGCTAATATAAAGAGTAAAACAACTACAACACAACATAAAAATGAGTGAAATACGTTTGTTTGTCTTAACTAACCTAAATTAGCAACTGTACCCATAGACATGCTGTCCTGATATTAGCAGATAGTACTTTTTCAGTTTATTAAGAGTATCCGTGAAACGTATACATACGTGACACATAAATCGAAGACTAAATGTGATTGAACAACCGCAAGCTATACAACATACTTTTGCAACTCTACGTATACACGTACGAGTGTATACTTATTATAAAGTTTCAATTATTATACGACTCACAAAAAGTTCTTCAAGTGTGGCACTCAAAATTTTATAACCCTAATTTTTTTCTTAAAATAAAAAAACTTAACATTTTTATGCTATACTCTTATACCCACTAGGTTCTTATAGCCAAAAAACTTGACTTTCATTTCATTTTCTATGTATGTACTAAAAATCATCTCAGAAAAAAAACCCACCAAAAATCGATATCCCAGAATTTTTTGATTTTCTAAAAAAAAACACACAAACAAACTTGGCAGTTGTTAACACGAAGTCGAAGGTTATGATGAAATAACAAAAAAATTATATGGACTTCGTGATTATTATTATTATTTTTTTAAGAAAAACGAAAAAAAAAGAACGATGATTCGTCTGCTGCCATCATTCGATCGATATTTTCGTCTGTTACCAAAATACTCATTCCATTCAAGGCAAGGGTGTTATTTTTATTATTATTTTTACATTACGGCTAACGTGACATTTCTAAGATAAATCTTAGTCAAAATCAAGAAACCACTTCGATATTGGATCATCAACGATAAAACTACAGTAATCATCGAAACGCGTCAAACGCCCACAGCCTCTGTAATGACGTCAGAACTTTACACAGACGTCGTTGCTTACGTACAAACTTCCTTTTGTTGAGTTTGTTTTCCAAAATTAAAGTTAATTTCGCATAAATGTATAAACTCGAAAATGTTGATAAACCAAAGTTATAAATAATAGTTCAAATTTTGACAAAATATGCACATTGGGTCTATGAAAGTCCTGGATTTATGCAAGTTTGATTTAGTTGTTATGCGACGAGACAAATCCTCCTAGATGCCAAATTGTGCGAATATCTAACAGTATTTTGCTAAGTCGATAGTTGTCGGTTGTTGCATTTTGAGTATCACAGAACTATGCTTCTGAAGTACCATCGAAAATGGATTTAACTAAAAATAAGTTTATGACGAAACAGTTATTAATTAACAACTCCGCTAGTAATTCTCTATTATGCAATTTTTGAGGTGTTGCACAATAGACAGAACTCCGAAGTTTTGCCACTTCATGAACATTTTCAATATAAGCCTACTTAACAGCCTGTCTTTAGCGGTACATTCCATTTAATGGCATATTCGATTTAAGAGCACATTCTATGCGTACCGGTACCGAATAAAAAACTTATGCAGTAAACTACATGAGTGACAAATATCGTTCTAAAAAAATTTAAACAATCAATAAATTTAAGATAAAAGTGTCGCTCATTTATATTGGGCTCATTTTTTGAAACTTTTGAACACCCCTACATGGAGTCTTCAATCCAAGAAATATGCGCCGGATAACCAATTTTCTTGCAATAGTGTACAGAATTTGCAACTCTTGTTGACAAACCTTAATCAAAATCCCAACAAATTAAATGCATAAGTCATCAAAGATTGCGCACATTCACGGAAACGACGCTCTACCACACTCCTAAATGGAGTCTTCAATCCCAAACCTATCTAGGATTAGAACTGGAAGGTTGCCAATACCAAACATCTACGAAACATCTCCATTCATCACATTCAGGAAAAAAGAGAAACACGATCAAGGTCAAACTGTACTTACGCGGTTGTCATGGAAGTTGTTGACGGTTTGCTGGAAGAGAAATCCCGCGAAAAGACGGGCAATGTTAGCTGTGTAACTGGCGAGGAAGATGACACTAAAGCAGCCCCAGAGATTGATGAGCACCTTGTTGGGCCAGGATTTGGGAGCCTTGAAGGCAACCAGGTGGGAGAACAGCAATGACCACATGACCCATAGGGCCGAAGCCATGCTGAAATTCTTGGTGCGTTGGCGTCCCCAGGGATTGAGTCCGAAGGGACTGAGCCACTCGTAAATGGCGGCGGCGACGGCTGTGATGTTGAGGCTGGCCAGGATGGCGATCCATAGGTAGGGCGAAAACGGCACCAAGAACGCCAGCAGGGGCACGTCGCGCAGGCGAGTCGAGGTGAGAAATGACACCCCCGTGTAGTAGTACGGGACGGAAAAGTCCACGACTTTAGAGCGAACCGAGGTCACGCTCAGTGGAGCAAACGCCAGCTGGGCGGCGCCAGACATCAAGTCGCCTATTAATCCGTTCCAACGATCTACTTTCTTACCGCCGAAACGTCCATCCGCCACCTAGGCAAAAAAAAAAAAGTAAAATATATACTATATGCAAACGTGTGTGAAAGTAATCCCTAACGTCAGATACTACCGGTCTCTTTCCAACGACCAAAGTAAACTGCCATCTATAAAAACAGACACTTGCGACACATATGCAAACGTGTGTGGAAAAACATTCCCGGGTTCAATAAATCGGACATTTGTTTGGTTGTGAAATACACAATGTAATGTTATGAACTCCAAAAAAAAAAGGAATGATATGCTAAACATATTTGTTTGCGTTAAGTCGCAACAGTAAGAGATGCGCTTTAATCTAAATTAGTGATGAGTTCTTCATCGAATCTTTGAATCTCTCGATTTGAGTTCAGTTGGATTTATCCGACCAATGTTTAAACTAATTACCTTTCGGGTTCATTTCTTCTTTGTAAAGACGATTACCATAGTAAAACAGAATCTGAAAATGATGTCACGCACGGTTCAACAATCACCTCTGTTTTGTATGCCTTTTATTCAAATGCTCTTTCTGGTGTGGGCCTCAATGCTTAGTTGTTTAATTTAAATTTGAATTTGAATTTATTTGGCGCTCAAATAAGCAAAGGTTACATCAAAGAAATTAACCTAACAAAATATGCAACTTCAGTTTTGATTTAAAGTGAATGCATTGATTTAAACATTGATCACTGTCACATAAAATGGGGAGCTTCCTGAGACGGAAGGGAAGAGCGTTCCATTGAGGGATGGAATTATATGGGAAACGGTGGGAAGAATAAACCGAAGGGGGTTTAAGAGAAATGGTGTAATGATATTGAGGACGAGCATTAGATGAGTCAATGAGATAGGTAAGAAGAAAATGTAAGGTATATCTTTCAAGCCGCGAGCTATTGCCAGCATGCGGTGGAAAGTGATCATCTGTGAAATTCTCATGAGTTTATGTATGTCGATGACAATTTTCTCCTTCTGAGGTATCCAAAGTATGAAAGGCATGTCGCAAATTTTGTGATTCATAGTCCAAAAATATAAGGGTTTTGATAAGTTATTGTTTAATCACCTGAATTTTTGCTGATTTTGTCATATTTTGTTTGTTTTTCGTTGTTTTAACTGTTTTCTCCTGGGTTATTTGTTGTTCGATGTATTTTATTGGTCCCAAGGACCGTTTTAAACAAATAAATAAATAAATAAAATAAAAACAATGTACTAAAAAGTACGGATCGCACAGAATACGGCATTATTGGGGAACTAGTTACTCACCAAATAGAGGACATAGTCGAAACGAAGTTCTTTAGCCACGTTAGCGAGCAGGTCGACGGAGAAGCCGAAGCAGCAGGTCAAATTGTAGGTCCTACCGAGTCCACGACCTGCCAGGTAATCCGACACAGCGGCGGCTAGCAGGCCACTTCGAGGGGAGCAGTCCCGAAGACACGGGACCCCTTTCAAACAAGTGCGATTATCCAAGATGGACGTCTCCATAACGAAGGGCGGGGCGAACGCGGTGGCGATCCGCAGAAAGCTGTTAGCCGTAGGGTGCGGGCCGGCCAACACTTTGCCGGGCCACACAACGGCGTCGAATCGCACACGACCACCAGTGACGTTTCCTACGGCACGCCACCGACCGTCGGCCCTCAAGTTCAGAATGTCGAAGTGGGCGTTCAGAACGCCCTCGATGCGTTCGCCGCCGCCATCGAATGTTTGACGACCAGCGATGATCTCTGCGGTCAGCCGTTGCAAAGCTCTGAAACAAAAAATAAAACAGTATGTTAATGGAAAAAAACATGTAAACGAAGTTTGGTGTAAAACTAGAGATTGATGTAAACCCAGGTTATACCAAACGAACGATAACGCGACAAATAATCGCACGAATTTTCATCTTTAATTTTTAAATTTTAATTTTTAAAATTATACAGAAAATATACAGAATCTTATGAATTACAACATTAGTTACACACAGTTATACAATTTTTTATCAAATGTTTCAAGAACTTCTTTGTTTATGTTAGTTCCAACCGAAGCATATTTACGTAATCTTTATTTTATATGATCTTTACGTAATCTATCTTTTATTGGTATTAGCAAGATCTATTATAATAGATCTTGGTATTAGTGTTCTACTATTATAGTAAATAGCTTGTCAAAAATGGCGGGAAAGTTTTTGTTTTCATTACGCAATTCATTGTTTTAACTCATGTTGTTTTGCAATATCCGTTTCAATTATTTATCGTTTTAACTCATATTGCTTGGAAATATTCGTTACAGTTAAAGTATCGATTTCGATATTTTTACACACGGTGGCTTTTTCATAGCTTGTGAGGAGGAAGGCTCTAGTCGTTCATTATTAAAGACTAGTAAATAGCCCGTCAAAAATGACGGGAAAGTTTTCTATTCATTATTTAGTATTATTTATTTCGGCATTTTCACACACGGTAGCGCTGGTGAAGAGACACAAACTTGTGAAAAAGCCCTCTATACTGAAAGCTTTCAGAACTTTCTTTCTACCCAGAAAAAAAAGAACCATGTGATGTTCCTTGTCCAAAGACTATAATTAGTGAGGTGTAGTAGTAGTAGTAGTAGTAGTAGTAGTAGTAGTAGTAGTAGTAGTAGTAGTAGTAGTAATAGTAGTAGTAGTAGTAGTAGGAGGAGGAGGAGGAGGAAGAGGAGGAGGAAAAGGAAAGTCGTGTTCTTTTATTATTAAAGATTGGTATTAAAATTTATTTAAATTATCCCAATCGTTAGCTTTTTTCATTTTGTTTGGGTACAGTCTTTTATAGGACTAACGATATATCTTTTTATAACCTTTTATTCAACTTGGCTTGACCGTTGTGTGTGTGCGCTTCAACATTTTACAGTCTATTTTAATCCCGTTCCCGATATCCTAGAAAGCTAAAATTTGAAACGTTGACACATCCCGCGTGATTATTTTGACGAATCGATGTCGTGTCAGTGTCGCAGAATGTCATGAGAATGAAGAGTTTTTTCTCGTAGTGTTGCTGACGCTAATAACCCCATATTTCAATTCAAGCATCATTGAGCAAAATCAGACTATAAATAATACACACATTGACACATACATATACATACAGTATATTACATGTAGAGTTTCAGTTTACCCATCTGAGCAATGATCCATTGTTGTGAATCTATTGGAAAAAACTCTTGACACAAATGAACAAAAATATCTTTCTACGTGTTTGTTTCAAATACTTTTAAAACTTGATTCGCTTAAAAGGTTGTACTAAAAAAAACAAAAATTTTCTATTACTTGTTTACTTAACTAGATGGCGTTACATTTCTCCATAGTGAAAACATTATTATGCAGTAGACAAGCTTTTAAGAAATTATGTCATATTTTGTTGGCTTGCTTGTTGCTAGTCTTATGTAGTTGTTCATTTGTTCACAAATGTTTTAATATATGATGTTATATGATTCCGTGGATTGCTTAAATATAATTCAAATTCAAATTCAAACTACATTTCACCCCTAGAAGGTAGTATAGTACTGTTTGGTAGACACAATTACTTTGTCATAAAATATATTGGATTAACCCAACATGGCCTCTAAATATTTAGAAAGTGTAAAAAGTGAATAAAATCGTAACTTAATTACATAGGGCGCGACATCTCACGACACTCGACATCTTAATCACACAGAGCTTACCGTATCTCGATTTAAATTAAAAACGCACTGCACTTTATATTTTTTCTCAACCATTTCGATGGGTTTTTTTATTAGAAAAAAACAAAAGGATATTTTTAGACGAATTTTTTAATAACAACTCAAAATGAGGTAATTTAAGGAAATCGTTGCAACTGAATGAAATGCGTATATCGCGTTTGATCTTCACAAAGAGTAAAGGAGAATTAACAACAACGGAAAAAAATAGCAGGAAGCGAAAAAAAACACAAAATTGTATCGCCATTTCACATCCTGATGATGAAGTCGACAAAGGTGGGCAAGAAAATCATTTTTTTTTTATAAAAAAAAAAACGATTTTTATGAAAGGAAAAAAAGGCAACTTTTCATTGTCCAAAAAATATATATATATATATATGTATATATAAATAAAAAAAAAATTCACAATGAAAAAATATGTAACGACAAAAACCGACTATAAAAAAATGAAATGATTTGAAATCTTTATTTCCGACGACGACCGATGGTGACTGTTTCCTGTTTAAGTTTTTTCATTTCCCCTTTAATTTATCGAAAATTACATGTATGTAATCTACAGTATACTGTAATACAGAGTGGTTCATGGCGCTTCCAAATATCATGAAAACAAACAATGTAAGAAACAGATGTTTCAGACAAACACTGCGTATGAAAGGTACCAAACAGTACCTTTCAAAAGATAGTAGTTTCGTTAACTTTGAATTAATTTTAAGAAAATCACATTGTTACATCAAAAACCATGAGTCCCGCCATATTTAAAAAGTAATTCGTTGTCAGTATGGTCAATTTTTGTTGATTTCCTTTTTGAAAGAGTACGAAATCACCGTATCATTTAACATTACAAGAAATGTTGTTATAAAGAAATCCTACCAAATGAACAAATCTGTGTTAAAGATCAAGTGCTACACACACAGTGCAGATGTACTTTTAAAGTTCCGTCTTATCTTACAACTCCGAAGCATAAATGTTGTACGAACTACAGTCAACGTCCTAGAAAGACCTGTCAGATGACGTTGTGAAAGGGTGTCGAGTTTTGCGGTTTTGTCACGTGTTTTATTAATTGCTCGCGATAGGTTGAGGTTGTCTCGGTTGCATCAGCCACTTTTTTTTTCATACGATGTGGATTTTACCACTTGGTTTTGTGGTTTGAAAGATTAGAATGCCTTAAAGCAGTTTCACAAAACCACTAAAAAAGTACAACTGGACATGATGTTCAGCTAATGTCTTATTTCTTGACAATTAAAACATTACAACAACCAGTGGTGGACGTTTAGTAGACGCTATATCTTTGATTGGGCAATCTATCTTTGTTTTCGTCTGGTGTCTGGTTCTTGTCTTAGAAAAGATCTGGAGAACATAAAAGTTAAGATTTATTATTATTTTATAAATTAACATGATATAACACTAGCATATTGTGATTTTAATATATAATAAAAAATAATTAATATGGGCAATTCCATGGTGACTAACATAAAATTTAAATATCACTTTTATTGTTAATGTCTAATAATCTAACGTAAGAGCAATGTTTATTTCATTATTGAACATGTATCATGTCTTTAAAGAATTAACCATTCTCAAGTAAAATTAATAAAAACTTTTATTTTTGGTAAATTCAAATGAGAGCCTAATTATGCAGCACTGTTGAATAACATTACCATTTTGTAACCTCCGAATGTATATGCTGTATATAGAACATAAAGATCGAGCAGTGGGGTACCTAGGGTGGGTGTCACCCGGTGCGGTAACTCATGGTGTCACCCTAGACTAGAAAATATTCTTAATAATGTACAAATCTTAGTCGTAAATCGTAATTGCAGTGTATACCAATGTAATGGCAATAAAATAAACAACTAGCAAACAAACCGTATAATTAAAATTACGTTTAAATCGCAACATCATTGGCACACGAGTTTATGAGTTAAAGCGAAAATTTGATATAAAAATCAATAACATATTAAGTAAAAAACATTTAAGAACTACATCAAAATTATGTTCATTTAATGTTAAACTTTTTACTTACACGAGATACATTTCGTTGAAAAGCATTGCATTGCCCTAAACAACCTTCAACTGACCAGCTTTATTCTAGAATGGAAATGCAGTACTTGAAAACTAATATGAAATAATTTCAAATAAATAAACAGGAACAAATACACAAGTATTCCATTACTTAGTGAAGGTCTTGGCTAAATCAGACTTCGTTTTACTGGTTTTCGCAACTAACAAACCCATAGTTTAACAGTTAATTAGATAATGAACTTGTAGGTACAGTATATTGATACATAGGCTACATGTAAGCTGAGTTCACGAAAATGTTTTTATGTTTATAAAACAAAAATAACTATACAAATATTTTTATAAAAATAATAATTTTTAAACATTGCGCACAATATTTCTAGACATCGGGTGTCTCTGATGGTGACACCCGGTGCGGTCCGCACCCCCCTAGGAACGCCACTGGATGGACATCAAGGCACTCACCGCAGCCAGTAATAATACAACAACATGCAAACGTGCTTATCTCACTGAGATCTGCTTGATTTCATGAAAATTTGTGAAATTAAACAATTTGAACTAAATTCGCTTTGTTATGCAGAACTTGACATGCAAACGTGCTTATCTCACTGAGGTCTGCATGACAATTGAGGAGTTGGGTGCAATAACGACGTAACTCAAAAAATGTAGTTTTGAGAAAAAGAGCAAAAATTCGTGGCACCTTTAAATTTAAGATCAAAAAAATAAAATTCTTGTCAACTGTATATTTATAGAAAAAAAATGAACAGAAAAAAAATATTAACTTTAGTTAATAGGCTTAAAGTTAGGAGCGAATTTAAAAATTCAATTACGTCGTTATTCCAAATATCGTGCTAAGTCGTAAATGCCTTTGCCTCGTTATTCCGACGCAAAGGCAACGGAATAACGAATATAACATTAGCAAATATCGTGCTAATTTTTTTACGTCGTTATTCCAAAGATCAGTGGTTATTTTTATTTTCAATTTTACATCCCATAAGGATAATGAAACGTCCGAAATATTATAGAAAACCCAATGCCGTTAGGCTATAGATTAGTCTAAAACGGTTCAATTTATGCGTTTTAAGGAATAACGACTCAATTGCCTTTACGCCGTTATTGCACCCAGCTCCAAGAAAGAGTGACTTGCTGCAGGTATCCGGACCATTGGTCATAGGACTATTGGTCATAGGACCATTGGTCAGACTATTGGTCATAAGGACTATTGGTCATAAGGACTATTAGTCATAAGGACTATTGGTCATAAGGACTATTAGTCATA
>JAQIWH010007384.1:0-11532 GCA_034695005.1 Cryptops parisi
ATCATCTTGTCCAATGTATCTAATTGTATCTGTCCCAACGGTATGTAAACAATAAAAAAAAAAAAAAAAAAAAGACACGATCATGTACATGGATCTTACATTCACGTGAAAATTTGCTACAGTGATATTTCGATCACCTTTTGCGAAATGCTACGAGCCCGGTATGATGGATTCCGATTACCTACGTTGCCCAACCCTCGATTGTGAACCACAGAACAACGCAACCACTAGAATCCAACGAGAAGTTACACGATGCTGTTCCATACTCATAACCGAGCAGATTTGGATTTGCTGCGGTGAGCTGATTAAACGACAAACAATAAATAAAACCTAATTTAAAGCAAATAATTTTGTCTCATAGACCTTCTCTTCCGGCAAAATTCCAATTCAGAACACCGTTTCTAATCTTTCAGGTCAAAAGTGTTATCTCAATCCAACGGATGCTGCCGAATATCCAAAATGTCGTCAAACTGTCTGCAAAGTGAGGAAAGACGTTCTGCAAAGCTGGAAAGGAAATGCGTGTTGTGACGCGCCAAGCATGGCGAATGAAACAACCTGCTGCTTAGAGAGCAGAAGAGGTACTGGTTTAAGACTCGCATAATACATGGATTTTGTATCTACCAATTGGGTTAAGAAAATTGGATGACTAATAGGGAAATCGCACGTTCACTGCTATCCACGCACCATCCAGAAACCTGAATACCTCGAATGCAAAGACATCAATTGCGAACCCGACAAACCTTGCGACCACGTGCAAGACGAACCAGTCTGTTGCATCTACCATATAAAGGGACAAAAATCGACCTGTTGCTTCACATCTACTCAAAGTACGCACAACCTTATGAAGCAACAAATAAAATAATTTTGTCAACATTTCAAACCGATTTTGTTTCAATTTTAGGAAAAAAACCAGCGCCAAAGACTAAACTGAAACCATTGTACGTCAACTCCATGATCGACGTGCTGAAAAACCCATAAAAAAATCTCCGTGTGTTCGTATTGGGTAAAACAGTTTCAGGCATCCGTACCAGCATTGGTGTTAAAACGCATTACGTGATTTGATAAGATACGTCAACTTGTATTTTATGAAATTCGTTCTTTTTAACAACGAGGACACATCTTGTGCCATGATACACATAGTTGTGAACACTGAAAGAAACGACTACGATTTGAATAGCGCATTCATCTGCATGATAAATGCTACATTGCATATCTTACCATGCACAGCGTCAATGTGTCTCAAACAAGAATTTGAATAATATTACAACATTACCGTACTTTTTTCATAATACAGGGAGTTTCAGAACCTCGTTCACAAACTTCTAAGGTAGATAGGGGGGGTTCCAAAAAAAAAACACAATTTTTCCCATACGAAAAGTTCCAGAAAAAATCGTGTCACGTGATATAGACGCCTAAAATCTTGCCTGTATTTGTATGGTGATGAGATACACACATGCTGCCTCACCACAAAGATTCTGGTGTCTCCGTCACGTGACACAATTTTCCCTGAAACTTTTCGCAAAAATTTGTTTCTTTTGGATCCCCTTACATGCCTTAAAAGTTTGTAAACGATGTCCTGAAGCACCCTGTATAACTCATTCTTCTTTTATCTGAATGCGATACAAAAATCAATAAATTTACTACCGTACATGTCAATTTGCTGTTGCCCTTATAACGAATCATCTCTGCGATACAAGACCAGACTTATCAATTCACGTTATGCCAACTTCTGGTAGATGTATGAAACACTCTGTATAATTGAAATACTATGTTATCTACATTTCTTAGTAATGCTTAGGCTGTTTGTGACAAATTCTATAGATCGAAATTAATTATTTCCAAGCAACAAAAGTGAATTATAATCAAATAGGCTTATCTTTGCAAAAATTCAATGTATACATATCCACAATGAAAATAAAAACAAAGAAAAAAAATAAATAATCCGAGTATTCTCGAAATTTTATAACCGAAACAAAACACGTTAGAATTTGACTTCGTGTCTCATGTTTCAACATCTGAAACTGATATCAGAGCAAAGACCAATCAATACATTAACTGTTATTTCCTAATCTCGGAACGGAATTTTTTAAATAAGGAAAACATGAACTACCTTTTCCCGTTTCTGACAATATTTATCGTTGGCTTCACCCAGCAAAATATTTTACATCGATATCTACCCATCGGATTTATGGGTGAGAACACGATCCGCTACATCAAACTTTGTTGTTTTTATCAAGCTTCGGTACATGGCGAATTTTAAAATCTACACTGCTTTGACGGTTTCAAAGTTGAGTAACAGCGTATTGGTATTACAAATGACAATTTTCAAATCTATTTTTTGTTGTTTAAAAAAATGCAGAAGAAATGTTGTGTTATTCTCCCGAAATGCGCTATCCGCAACCAACAGCATGTCCGGTGATGAGTTGTTCCTTACCATCGTCTTATTGGTCGGATCCGTACAGCAAGGAATGTTGCATTATGCGACTAACATGGTCGCACGAGATAGGGAAGGAGTTCGTGTTTTGCAAAACGGATCGTACCCAAAACTTGTATATTGAACACGGTAACACTTTTGATAAAAATAGATATGTATAGTTTATGCAAAAATAACCCATACTGCTTTATAGATGATTTTGTATCGATGCTAACGACCCCGGTAGCTACCGACTTATACCCGCACTGCAACGACACATTCCTAGAATGCAAAGTTACGTCTGCAGATAATTGGCTCGAGAGTGAATGTTGCGAAAGTGGAACTTCAGTTCAAGAACAAATCTGCTGCCATGATTCGGAAACAAGTAAATACTAAATCAGTCACTTTACACTATCGCCTGTAAAGATTAGCTCGAACTATTATTTCATTTGTAAATGAGTATTAAAACTTAACACAGCGCAGTACGATGATTTACCTTATACAGTATCTTACGAAAGTGAATCAAAAAATAAGTTTTACTCGTGAATACAAAAAAAAAAATAACAGGGTACACTACGCTAATAACGGGGTACACTACAATACGTGCCCAGTTAAATACTTTCACGTCACACGACTCAATAGTTTTGCTATTCATTAAGACCATATTCCAATCCATTCTTCGCCCTAATTCCAATTTTAAGCTTTTCTATCCATTGTATCAAATGAACAGTAAACTTATAAGTATATTTTTTCATAGAATTATTCAAGTGTTCCAGGACAGAAATTCGTTCACCGAGTCCATTGCAATGCGATAGGATTCAATGTCCAGAAGAAGGCTGCATGTTTAATCAAACCGAGCCAATTTGCTGTCAATTAAGACTTAACGCATCCACTGAGGATGCTGAGCCAACATTATCTACTACGTTGACATGCTGTTCACCAACCAATGGTAACAGGGCAGAAGTAGTATAACACGGTGTAACAAATTTTACAACCCAAAACTGATGAGTGGATTCGTTTAGGAACTGGAGTTATGCATGCAGAACCTGAAACTTCAACATCCAGATTCCCAGACTTAGACAAAGAAGAACATGAAGATCCATGTTTGCCGCCTCCGGTTTCGCCAAGTAAGAATTCCTGTCCTATTGATTCTTAGGACTATTTCATCAACAAACAATCATGGTTGGTACGTTAATTTTGCCTTTATCATCATCATCTAGCTGATTTCACATGCCATCCTCGTCAAGAAAAGGAAGCGGCATCATACACATGTCCAAATTTGAAATGTCAGAACGACGAGAATGAACCTCGCCCCGATGATGAATGCTGTGCCATAAATGCGGGCGACATGAAATGGAAAATGTGCTGGAAGGATGGAAAAGGTCAACACTTAGAAGCGTAATTCCCTACCCTGATATCATCAGTAAAAAATTCTTAAAAGATTTTCACCTCACCGACTGGTTAATCTTTTTTTAACACCACCATGGGATTTTTGCCTTTAGAAAAAGAGGTAGGAAAAGAAATTGCAACACACTGACTCAAGCGTGCGCTAGTGAGGATGGCTGTATGAAAACTTCACTTGTCATTCTCGGACTTTTCTTTTTTTACCTTTTATATTTAACTTTCTCTGACATCGAAGTGATTCAACACCTTTTAGCTTTTTTGGTAGATTCCCAATGACCTACAGAGTTAAAATTTTGAACACAAATTGGGGTCGTCGAACATGTATCAAATTTAGTCAGATTTTGACGGATCAATGTCCAGTCAATTCTGAGATTTTGTCACAAGAAGGGACGGTTTTTCCTCGAAAAGTGTTTGCTGACAATAGACCTACATTTTAAGTCATTTAAAGCCACCACACATTTATATATATAGTTTATGCTACTTATTTATAGCGTACTACCTCATGGTGTGAGCAGCCAATCATTGTTGAGAGTATGAAACCGACTCATCCAAATATATAAACACTTAACCTATTTCAGCCAAATATATACAATGTATTTCCACGTGTTTGTTTGTTTCAGTAATTACGGGGTTGTAAAAGAGATTACCAAAAAGGCGCAGTTTTTTAAAGTACTCGTTTTTCTCTACCCATCTTTCTTACCCGACGACGCTTCTAGAATGGAGGCAAAACGTTTCGGTTTTAAAAAGATCTACCCAGTCAGTAACGTGAAAAATATTTCTTTTCGCAATTATCTGGTATGGGTGTATATTCTCTAATGGTTTGGGAATAAGGTCTAGGGACATAAACAAAAAAATGTCCTGTGAACTTGGGGTCGGAAACGATTGCTGGAGTTATGACTTCAAAGTTTGCCTGCAGTTGGATTTGGAGTATTAGATCATTCGATGTAATAATTTCTCCAGCCATTGTTGGTCAACTTCGAACCAAACATTCGAACTCCAGAAGCAAACATTTTCGATCCCATGTTCATAGGGCATTGTTTAGGTCGCGGAAACCCAAGTTTTGTACACACCACTCAGATAGACCCTGTAAAGTTATACGCTCGCTCTTTATATGTTATTCACTTTCGTTCATAAACAGCATTATTCTCATCAACCATGTCTGAATTTCCTGATCTAAAACACTGCGAAGTACATGGCCAGTGTACTATCATCAATTACGTGCCAACCGAGTGGACAGGAACCGGGTGTTGCAAATTGGACAAAGAAACCTATTCACGAACATGCTGTGGGGAAGTAGATCTTTGTAAGTACAATACGTTTGATCAGAGAATTGAGAGAAACTAGAACACAGAACAAACATTATAGACCATCTGGTGGCGATCGTAACAACAATAGAATTTTGCATATGCAATAATGAAAAAGCTGCTCCAATTAGAATCAAATCTAATTGGAGCAGCCTATTAACTTTTAAACTTTTAAATATCGTCTTATAAGCCTTTTCAAGAAAATATCCTGACTTTACAAATGAAGTGAAAAAAAAAATAAGTAGCCTTTTACAAAATGATACAATTCATTCCGATGTGTCTTACAGTCACCCCCTGAGACTTTTAAGTCATTGCTATGATTATTGCACTGATGCACATTGAACATGACATCATTTCCCATAGATGGAAATATCTCCATTTCTTGCTATCCTATTGTGACTCTGAAACCCGATTATGTTCAATGTTGCGATTTCATCTGCGACGCCGCCGAATGCCACATACAAGGATCGGATCTTCAATGTTGCGAACATGTCACTCATGACGCAATACAAACGTGCTGCATCAATAACCCTATTCAAGGTATACAAAGCCTACCAATAGATCAATTTCGAGCGACAAGTGCACTAAACATGTCGAATTAACTTTTAAGGTATCACTCGTCCACCAAAATTTGCATCTATACGAAACGTCACAATAGACGACCTCATTCGTAAGTGGAACTATATTCAAAATATAACCTAAGACCAAAACGTGAACGTTGCAATTTGTAAGACTGAATTTCTTTTAACAGCACTATTCGAGTGTTATCCAAAATTAGAAAAACAAGCAGCTTATTTTCCTTGTCCTAAATTAGAATGTATGAGTGACATCTTTCAAACGTGGGGATCTGAAGGCAACCAAGATGAGTGTTGCACTTTTTATGCATCCGGAGTTTCATGGATTTGCTGCCGTAAGTTGGCCTAACTTTGTTCTTCAACCCCCTCTCCAAATAATTGAAGCACTAATAAACACTTTTAGCTAATAAAACTTGCACCAAGAGTGTCGAACCACAGGTTCTCTCAACATGCCGACAAACTAAATGTCAAATTCCCAAAGATGTACAAGAAGATCTGCATGTTGAAGGCTGCTGCGAAGACATGTTGTTTGGAAAATACTTCACTTG
This sequence comes from Cryptops parisi, assembly GCA_034695005.1. Classification (NCBI taxonomy): domain Eukaryota; kingdom Metazoa; phylum Arthropoda; class Chilopoda; order Scolopendromorpha; family Cryptopidae; genus Cryptops; species Cryptops parisi. The sequence goes on from JAQIWH010007384.1 coordinate 6,245, forward strand.
TTGCTTGCATGGGTACGGAGGTGAGCATTGACACTTTCTCTTCATCATTCCGCATTTGATTTGAATCCAATGAATGTCTGTTCTCCGAGTCAGGTGGTCAACCGTATGTTCAATGCGTACCCAGGGAAGTGAAAGAACCTGTTCGTTTACGTTGTGACAAGTTCACCAGGGAGCCTGAAAAACTCTGCAAAGTACTTCAAGAACACAATTCGGAATTTTGTTGCGAGTTTGAGGATGGTAGTATGACCTGCTGTCTACAAACAAGTAATGATATTAATACGCTTGTACTTGCATAGTCCAGGACAAAGTATTGGGTGTCGATAATCATTCTATCTAATATCACGTATAGACTATTTCAATAAGTCTAATCCTTAAGTTAGTATAATCAACTTTGATCCAAACAGCATAATTAGCAAGTCACAAATCGTAGTTTTTGATCATCAAACGACACTCGGTTGGCGGAGTCAGTTAAGTATGTATTATACAGATGGTAAGTGCGTTTTTATTTCAAACAAAATGCAGCGTTGATGAGGCATGTAACAATACAGAGATTAGCAATTTCAAACCGTTATTACAAAATTCTTAGCATAAGACATGCGCATTTCAGGTTCTAGGTTCAAGTACCGAACAAATGCCTTACGAATGAAAATATTTTTTGAGGTAAATATTTAAAGTTTAATGTGCACATCGGTTGTAAGGCTGCATATGGTGCACGAAACTTTATGCAAGAAATCATGGAAGCATGATGGTGATCAGTTAACGTTTTTATGAAGCATGAGAAAACGTGAGAACCCTGAGAAAACCTGCGTCTATTGTGTCAAACCCCAAACTGAATCCACGTGGGACGAGTGAGAAGCGAACTTAGGCCCTCTGGCCCAGAGATGGATGCCTTAGCGGTTAGCCACCAAACCACCGAGGGCACATTCTTGGACATTCACTGCATTGGTAAAGAAACTAACGCAATTGTGTTAAATGAAAGACACCAATGATGAAATATTATATTCACTTTGCAGTGTACACAATACTTTAAAACGCTTACTGTTCATTTTATTAAATTTTCAAATCAGGTAACCAATTGGAGATCAACTAGCGTTAAAAGTCGTTGACAGTCTGTGGACCTTGGCTTCCTTGAAAATATTGAACTTCATTGCTGGACGTTACAATGTTGATAATGTCAGTTCAAAAATTAACACTGGTGTGTCCACATTGCAAACCAGTTCCAACAAGCTTCATTTATAAACCGAAACATTCAAGGAGATAGCCATTTTATAGAATACGAACGTTGTATAATAAAATAGTCCAAGAAATAGACACGTTTGCGTAGACTCTACATTAAAAACATTTAATCAAGTTTATTATCATTATTATGTCATTTGTGGTTTTTTATTTATTTATTTATTTATTCAACTGAAAGCACCCACAAAGGGTAAGAACAAACAGACACACTAAGCAACCAAAAATTACAATATACAAAAAATAACAAAAACAAGATTAGTACACAAGAAATCTATATAAATAAAAATGTAAATGTTCGTTTGTCGTAACCGATGGACGAGAAAGGTTCTGCACCGATTGCTTTCACGTTTGGCCACAACGTTGCATTTGAATAGTCGATCATTTTTATATACGTGTTATATACCTGTCACACCTGTAACAGGTGTGACAGGTATATAACACCCCGACACAGCAACGCGTGGCAGGGTACAGCTAGTTAAAAATAAAACTTGAAAAGTAAAAATTTACAGCCAGCTGAAACTATTGATGTTCCAAATAATATTCAGAAATGCTTTGATTAAAATAACTACAACTATTAATACATTTGAAATTTAAACAACTGTACACTGACTCTTAAATCGCAAGGTAATTCTATACAATCCTAAGGAAACCTATTTTGCTGGAGGGTCGAGGTACTTATAGTGAGTTCGATCTTACAGTATGTCTAGTATTAAAATCATCTAACAGAAAGTTCTTCATAAAATGATAAGGATGCTCACCGTTTTTGAGTGCCGAACTCAGAGCTCGAATTATGGCAATCTTAACCAGAGTTAGTGAAGTAGGAATATTATTTTTTCAAACAAAAATCAGTGATTGGTTGATTGATACAGAGATAGGCCGAATAACGTTCTAATGCATCGATTATAAGCAACCCTTAACCTAATAAGTCTACATTTTTTAAATGAACACCAGTTAGGACTCTGGTAATTGATAAGAGATTGAACGTATGCGGCAAAAACAATTTTTTTCTCACGAAAATTGAGTATCTTCTATAGTTTATTGGTTCAGTATAAAGATTTTTTAGCCCAGCCTACTTATGACCTGCAACAGATGGTGCCCAAAGTTCAGCGAACCACCTCTAAGATCTTCATATTATTAACAGAGTTACGTATATCAATGTTCAGGAGCTGAGTCTTCTCATCATACCTCTGCAACTGTACCAAGACTTCATGATCTGAATATCATAACGAATTAATATTTGGACCTGTTCATAGTCACCCGACGTTAGTATCAGTTTTGTTGATCATTAGTCATTAAAAGCTCACATCACTTGTAATGTTTAATTTTTTAGTTATTGCACTGTCTCATAATTTTTAAATGTAAATTCTATGATAACTTTTGGCATCTATTTTGACCCTACCTGGCTTCTGGCTGTTGGGCAAAATAAAGTTATATGATATCAAATTTCTCTTTTTTTTTATAATTGTACCATAGTTTCAAGTAGAAAACTACAAATAAACAAACATTGCTATTACTTTTCATCATTACAACCAACAGAAACCAAAATTGTAACGCCAAATCTTGTGAATTTCTAGAATTGGTTTTCATACTTGTATATTAAGCATACTTCGCTGGATATATTGCAGATGGAAAGCGTAGCATTTTAACAGCACACTGAAAACATTCTATATAGTGTTAACCAAGTCTATAAGAAAACATTTGCAAAATTTTCAGAGTGGGGTACGATGCTTAAACATGTCACGGAATACCGAACGTACCAGAAGCAACAAGTATCGAAATTGTTTGGTATAAACCGAAATAAAAATTGATGCAACAATAAAAGGCACCCTGCCCCCTATATCTTTGCCTCTACATCCGTGGCTACAACAGCTTCTCTGCAAGCCACCTATGTTATTCAGTGGAGTTATCTTAGTGCATTGTTGTTTTGAATCTTTTTTTAAATTCGTATTTAAATTAATCATGCAACAACCGAAATAACTTCACTGAATAGCATTAGTGACTTGCAGAGAAGGTGTAATAGAGGCAGAGTGCCTTTTACTGTCAGTTACTGTAAAATCAGTCACCTTATATCGTTACATCAATTTTTATTATGGTTGGATTGCTGGAAATAAATTAAACAAAAGTGGATTTTGACTAATGGGCTAAATGGATTAAATGGATTAAATGGAAATAAATTAAACAAAAGTGGATTCTGACTAAATGAGCTCGTGGCTACAACTTTCTAAATATGACTTAGTAGCTACGACTCTGATCGTTTTCGATGTACAAAATACGATTTTCGTATAAATTAATTTCAAGATTCGTCCCCCGGACGTTCTAATCATATTTTATATGACTATAACCGATGTATCTGCAGTAATGAGCGAGATACTCCCCTGATACACTTGAGATGAAACACCCTGTATTTCAGACCATTTCACCCTACACTGACCTTTACAGGTAAATGAAGTACCCTATACACGTATAGTATAACAAAAAAATATTATCTATATTGATATTTTGATATATAAATAATGTATTACAGTGGAAGCCGGTTATTATGATCACTTTGAAACTAGTGCTTTTTGATAACAATAACCAGTTGATAACATTAAACAATGGATACAGTATAAAACATTACAAAATGACACGGGACCGATTGATAATGATAGCAATAGCCGATTTATTACATTATCCGTGATTATAATAACCATATCCCAGTGTATTATTATTTATCATTGCTATTTTGCTTGGTAATAGTTAGACGATTAGTGGCAAATGTAACAAATCAAAACATTAATTCAATGAAAACAAGATAATTAAATGTATATATAAAATGGATATGTTGCAATAAATTCAAAGTATATCCATGAACATGAATATTACGAACAAAAGTTGAAAAATTGAAATATCACCTTGAAATTTTTGTAAATGAAACGTAACACGCTACTACACATTATAATTCAGTTGTATGTATCGCGTTTCAACAACTGATTTTAAAATTTGTTGAAACGCGACTTTAGCAAAAAAAAACACGAAATGCAAGAAGTGCAGTTATGATTTTGTTTTTAAACGGTCATGAAGAACATGGACTATGTCTTTTGGCTTCTAACACTATTGAACGTTGACTTTACCGAACAAAACGTTTTACGTCGATATTTACCACTCGGTTTCATAGGTGAGATCACGATTTGATACGCAAACGCAGAAACGCAAAAAACCTTTGTTTTGAGCCACCATAGATATATTGCAAATATGTTTGATTGGAAACACAAAATTCTGCTGTTCTAAATAAAGGGCAGCGTATTGATATTGCAAATGCCAACTTTCAAATTTTTTATTTTGTTTTACTTTTAGATGAAATGTCATGCTATTCCCCCAAAGGACACTATCCGCAACCAACAACATGTCCAGTAATGAGTTGTTCCTTACCATCGTCCTATTGGTCGGATTCGTACAGCAAGGAATGTTGCATTATGCGACTAACGTGGTCTCGTGGAATGGGCACGCAGTTTGTGTTTTGCAAAAGAAATCGCACCGAAAGCTTGCATACTGGACACGGTAAGAATTTAATTAAAAAAAAACAAAAAAACATGGCGATATAGAGTAAAACCAAAGTAATACATAATGCTTTATAGGTGAATTCTTAGAGGCGTTAACCATCCCTGTAGTTAGCAATCTATATCCCGACTGCAACGACACGTCCCTAGAATGCAGAGTTACGTCTCCGAAAACCTGGAACGAGACTGAATGTTGCAAGGATGGAAGTTCAGAACAAGTCTGCTGCTCTGACCCAGTAACAAGTAAATCAGTCATTACGATGATTCGTCCGTAACTTTACATCAGCGCAGCGGTACTGAAATCAATTACAGTTGATTATTACCGTTGGTTACTAAAAGACTGCTGCTGCTGAAAGAGCAGTAAAAGAATAAGGAACGTGAATATAATTGAGGTGTTGGCCTTGGGTGGCAAAAAGGTAGAGGTAGGTAGGTACTTGGGGTTTAACGAGGGCACCTACTGGCTTTTACAGCTATGTCATTTGGCCCTCAGACTTTATTTAAATCAGAAATACA
>JAQIWH010007385.1:0-11530 GCA_034695005.1 Cryptops parisi
TAAAAATTATTATTTTCTGAAACTACCAGTGTATTGCTTCCTTGCAAATTATTTTCAACAAAACTTAATGTTCTAATTATTCTGGTGTTATGTGTGACTGGGAAAATATTGGTACAATTTTAAAAAATGGTGAATTGAAAGAACATAAATCGTGTACCGGTATGTATAAATTCATGCACAGTGATTACTGTACTGTTGTTTTAATGTTTTTGTTGTTTGTATATAGTTTAGTGGGACATTGTCCTGTTTACAATAAATAAATAAATAAATAAAATAAAATGTACAGATCAACAGTAATCTTGCATATAATATGAGTTTTCAGGCTACATAACAATTGCTATGAATAATAATATAGGTGTAAAGGTTTTTAGCAAAATAAGAACTATATTACATTTATATGCATTAAAAAATGTACATACAGCATTTTTTATGTATTGTATGTTTTCATTATTATATAAAAAAGATCGTTAAAACATCGATGTTTTTTTTTAAAATATTGATTATTCGTCCGGGGGAGGGGCGCCAAAACATAGCTTCGCCCGGTGTCGTATTTACTGTTGAGCCGGGCCTGCTTGTTTTAGTATTGTAATGAATTATTTTTATTAATTTGTTAACGTATAATTTTGACCAAAAAAAAATAGTTATTAGGAGACAAAGTCGATTATGATAATAGTACATGCAATTATACCACCACAGAGCATAAGTAAAATAAGGTTACTAAATATTTTATTTATGCAATTTTAAGTAAAGTAAACTATTGCAAATAAAATATACCATGTGAATCATAAATTGAATATGAGTACTTCAATTCAAAGTACGAATATATACTGTAATCATGGGTGTGATGAAATAATTCCAAAGTAAATAGAAATATTCACTTGGTTAGAAACTATTCATTTCTATTTTATTTTAGAAACTATTGATTTCTAGTCACTCTGATAGTCTACAGCAGAGTATGTGAATTTATGGAACCTAAAAAGTAAAAAAAAAAAAATACACTTTCACGAACATACGTGTAGATTTTTTCTTTGAAGTTTTTGTTTTATGATAATAGATAAAACTGTAAATAAATAGCTAATAACTAGATACGTTGCCTAAATAAATCATACTCATTTTTATACTTTTGTTTTAAATTAAAAAAATCTTTTAATAAATCATCTTTATATAATTTGTGTTCTGGTTTCATAATACACTTCACAGGGCCTAAAAACCTCACAATACTGTCACAACAAGTATTGGTACTGTATTGCAGGAAAAATATAATTGTTTTAAAACTTATAGCCAACGCCACAAGTGGCTTCTCAGTTAGTATTACTGTTACTTATTGGTTGGGGCCCGGTTTCACCTATTTGCCTTGGGCCCGCAAACGTGTAAATGCGGCCCTGTTTCCATACGTAGCTATGGTTATGTACGTATTTACCTTCAAACTGTATGTGATTAAAATGTCGACATCTCATGATGAACACTCTATAATCTATATCTATAACCAAAACATAAATAGACTAGTAAAAAGCCCGTCCAAGGACGGTCCATGCTCGTGTAAGGACAGTGAATTTTTTTCTTCAAAATGCTAGTAAATAACCCGTCAGTAATGACGGGAAAGCATTTTGTTTTCATGACGCAATTAATCATGTTTTTTCCTTTTTTATTGTTGAGTTTTTTATGCTTGGCAACAGTTATTACAGTAATTGTTTTTGCTCATGTTGCTTTGCAACATTCGTTAGTTGTTTTAGTTCATGTTATTTCTCAACATTCGTTAGCATTGTTAATATATCTTAGCTTCACTTGTGACTTTGTGAGTGAGTGAATCAGCTACGAATTGAACGTATACTGGCATCTACAGATGATAATGCTAATATGGTCTATAATAATGAACCATATTATAGATATTTAGTCAAATGAACCAAAACGTGCATAAGAACTGCATAAATCGAAATCTGCACAAGTACAACGTAACAATATTCGCATAAACCGAATCAAAAACTGATTTTTTTTCAAAACTCGCAAACATTTAATATTGCGTTACTCAAAGATCACATTAATCTAAATTTGCATACATTACAATTTGCACAAATCGAAACTTGCAGAACTCGAAAATGGAATCTAAAAACTCATTAACCCACAAATCGAATATTACGTTAATCAAAAGATCACATTAATTTAAATTCGCATAACTCGAAATTCGCATAAAAATAAATTCATCTAAATCGAAACTTGCATAAATCGAAAATGAAATTACTCAAAACTTGCATAACTCAAATGTCAAATAACTCAAAGATCGCATAAATCGAAACTATGTATTTGTTCAAACATTCTTTTTGGAGCTCGATTCCTTTGTTGTAATTGTTTACTCCTATGGGATGTGAAATTGTTAAATAAATAAATAAACTAAAATGTATTAAGCGTATTCTTCGTGACATTTGTTGTTATAATTATTGAACTGCAACATTCGTTACAGTCATTGTTTCAGCTCAACAATAAAAGTAGCTCATGTTGCTTCGCAACATTCATTACAGTTGTTTTAGCTCATCACGAGTTAGCGTTATTTAGTTAACAGCCATCGAGTGATCGACTGACCCAGCGACCTTGCGAAACATTAAAGTAGACTTATTCATCAAGTATTTTTTTCTAGGAGGTGGGTTAAACCTGAACTACAAAATTCGCCAAACACTAATTGAAGGCTTGCCCAGAATAACGTTGTACGTTACAACTTACAAATTCAATATTGAGATTATTATGGGAAACCGTGTCTCATACATGGGCCTAGCTAGCACCACCAATAAACAAACTCATACCTACTTAAAACATAGATATATCACTTCGAAATTGATCACCAAATACGTGACAATCAATGTGTTGCTGAATACTTCTTTTGCCATTTACTCAAAACTATGAATTGTTAGGGACCTAGCAAACTAAGCAATCCATTGCATGGAGAAGACGAAAACACAACATTTTCGTCGCCATGGCATACTTGAGTCTAAGCAAAAGGGGTGAAGCCTATTGTCTAACTGGGTTTGATATTTCCATCGCTGCGACGAAGTTGTTGTCGCGCAATGGTTCACGAGAATAGAGTTCCCATGGAAACAAAACTAAGCTTCCGGTTTCTTGCAGAAAGCAACGTTTCCATGACCGCGTTCACTTTGTACGTTTTAAGTGCTTTTAGTTCGAAAACCGTCCAAACACAGTCGATAACTCTTGTAACTTATAGGTGGTGGTAGGTACTTGGGGTTTAACGAGGACACCAACTGGCTTTTACAGCTATGTCATTTGGCCCTCAAACTTTAAATCAGAAATACAGAAATGACGATGAGATGAGGATGATAAACATGGAACAGGGTTTTATGAAGCAGAAGGAAACGGGAGTGCCCCGAGAAAACCTGCCACCGCGGTGTCAGACCCTAAACTGACTGGTTATTATAATCACGGATAATGTTATCAATCAGTTATTGCTGTCATTATCAGTTTGGTCCCACAACATTGTTTAATATTTTATATTCATTGTTTAATGTTATTAGCCGGTTATTGTTATCAAAAAGCACTGGTCTCAAAGTGATAACATTAACCCCTGTAACAGAAATAAAATTTACAGTTATGTAGTTTATTGCAATGAATATGGTTTAATAACAATAAAAATAACCATTTCACATTCTATTTAAACGACATGTAGCAAGGCTAAAAAAAAAATAATTCCTAGCCACGGCATCAAAAATAGCATTATTAACAAAAGAATGTTACTTCTATGAGTTTGCCTACGTATTTATATACTTTCCAAATTCTTTGTGTGTGATGTGTGTGTCACGATCCATCCCAACTCTAATGTTTCACTTAAAAGGAGTAAAACTGCTACTTCACCAACGACATAGAACACTAACCACAGGTACCGATAATTGCTAATGTATAATCACTAAAGTTTCCCTTATAAGATACTTTGTTCACTCTTGGCAGACTGCACATAACACATTTATCGATCAAGAATTATATTACCTACATTGAAAATTTCTACGCACTAAAAAAGAAAAAATAATTGAAATAATCATGAAGATTAAATGAATTCCACAAATGTCACGAATTCCTTATCAGCAATAAAAAATGTACACTAAATAAAAAAAAAACACGAAAAAAAAAGCAAACGATTCTTTGATGAGTGCGTTTCACCAAAACGATGCTTTTCATTAATCTTGTCTACTAATAATTGCCGGATAAAATTAGGATTCCCAACACTGTTTTATTTTTCATCTTTTCTCTTGTCAACTGTTAAGGATAGCCAACCAGACGTTGTTTATCGATTGCCTCTCGGAATCCAGGCGGCGAGATGAGCCAACGCAACGAGACAAGAGCGAACTCTGAAAACTGCCATGTAGTGCGTGCGTGTGAACGCGTTTAACGGTGTTAGCAAAGCGTCAAAGTTACCGCAACGCCTTCTACGGAGGAAATGCAAGAATAATGAAAAGCTACGTAAATGTTGGTGCCTGAAGCTTAAACTTAATTAATAATCGATTGTTGCCTTTGTTAAGTCCCGATTTAACGAAGTAGTCTTCATTTATACGAGGGTCACGTTCTGCCCTCCATAAACAGAAAGTCGCATATATCGAAATTTTTAAAACTATGGACAGTGCCTGTATTTCAACCGCACGTGGCGTAAACATTATGAAAGATACAGCCTACTGTAGTTACAGACGCGTTCAGTTGCTTATACAACAAGACCGTACAAAGTCACATAATAGCGAATTAATTCATACATAACAAGCATATTATTTATTTGTCGCGTAATTGTGAAATCACATAAATAGATCCATCTCGTATAACTTGAGAAATCCTGAAAATTCACTTTTATGCATTAGTTTCATTCAATTCAATAGCTTACAACTTCACATACAACTTAATTTGAATACCAATAAAATGTCAAATAAATGATAATTATACAATATCCGCAAATATTCTGTCGAATTTTCATATCAAATTCTGTCATTCTGATGAAGAGTGTCAACATTAGTCATGAAACTAGCTTGCTAGCGAGTCAACATTTTTTTTTGTTGAAAAAACGCGATATACTATATTTAAGTGAATACCAGTATTTCAAATGAAGAGTGAGGAATATACAGCACTTTGGCGGATTTAGACCAAGTTTTTAATAAATCAACAATTGAAGAGCTCATTTCTAAAACTTTTTAAGTCCATAAAAAAAATTTCAGGAAACTTTTTTTTTATTCATTTGACCATAGATTTTGCATATAAAAGTGGTTTTTGACAATGCTTTTCAGTAGGAAATAATAAGTTTTGAGTCTTGTAAATAATATGTATTTGGGGTACTTTCCGGTTATAGCCAGGTCCAGTCTAATGTTGTTATTTACTTGTACTTAATTATAGGCTTATTGTACAGGTTAGGTTAGGAAAACAAAAGAATATCATACGTTTCTTTGTTTTTCCTAACCTAACCTGCACAATAAACTCATAATTAAGTACAAGCAAATAGTAACATCAGACTGAGACTAGCTATAACCGGAAAGTACCATATTTGAAATCAGCGATGCACAGATAGTTATCAGAACCTCTTAACTAAAAAATGATAAAAAATGGAGATTAGTCTTTTTGGAATTATGCTCTCCAATTAAAGAATGAACTCTATCACCTTATTTTCAAGAAAATGTTGGTTCGAAGATTGATGCAATTTTTTTGTTTAGAGTAAAACATGTCCAAATGATACTGTATCATAAGTTTAACACTACCCAAACCAACAAACAAACAAAATAACAATGGCTATGCATATTGTACATGTACACAGCACCAGATTATTAATATTCCTAAGGAATTGTACTATAAATTATAATATTAATTTCACTCTATAGAATTAATGTTGTATAGACGTGGGTATTGCGTAAAACTACACAAAAACAATCTTAATTGTCTATATCACAATGACCAACTTCCAGGTACTTGTTATTGCAATGACCTGGAGCACGTTATCGACCACAAACATCGATGAAAATCGAACATCTCGATTTTTTTCAACCACGCCTGCATTGAAGTTTCTGAAGATGAAGAAATAAAGCTTCTTTCAATATAGTGAATTTTGAATTGTGTATATAAACATACCGGTAATCAGGTTTTTTTTTATTTAAATCATCCAAATTTAAATCGTGATTTGAATCAATTGATTTTTTTTAAAAGAAAAAATCATTGATTTAAATCAAAATTTAAAATAGCACGTTTTCTTCAAATAGGCCTACTTATCAAGAAAAACTTTATTTAAACAATAGAAAACAAAATACTTGTTCTCTAAAGGTAACAAAGCCTTTTATATATTATAGACATTTATTCATCTCTAGGAGGATATTTATTGAATGAGATTAGTTTACTTTAGTATGGACACATTTTTTGAACGATTTGTTGTTAGCTGTAATGCTTGAATCGTCCGAAAATATGAGGCAGATCATTTCGGACCATTCGATTATTAGTTAATTTTATAACCTGTAATTCGGCAGACTCGAGCCTTGTTTGTGACAATTACTATTTGTTTACTATTTTTTGTTACCATACTTTTTAAAAAGTATGGTAACCCATACTTTTTAAAAAGTATGGTAACCAAAAAGTTACAGAATAGTGACAATTATAGTAATATATACACAGGGGCGTAGGTATAGGTAGCAAAAACCAGCAATGCTTAGAGGCCTCAAGTTTAAAGGGTCCTCCGGGAGGCTCTTTCATGTGTGCAAATCTTTGTATTTTTAAAACAATTTTTAAATTTAATGTGACATGTATGTATGTAAGGAGACCCCAAATAAATTTTGCTTGTAGGCCCAAAAATTTAGTTCTGTCTCTGACTACACACATATTACAGTATTATTAAAAACAAGAAATAAGCTTGGTAGCTGGTGTGATAACCACGGGGAGTCTAATAAACATTAAATTTATTCTTTTTTTATGTACAATTTTTACTTCATCTCGTTAGTTAATGCTTGTGTTGATGTATTGGTATGGTAACAGATCTACCAGGAGCTATATATTAGTGAACTGACCAACTTTAGACTCATTCTTATGCGCTTTGGATTTGGCAGCTTCTCATGTATTCACATCTGCTTTGTTTACCTTAGCTTCATGTCATTATGGTGATCTTGAGGGATAACCATAACAACAAAAAGCGTTCATTACACAGACACTTACACGCATAGATCTTGCTATTTATTATTAATTTTTTGTTGCTAATTATTGTTCTTTAACAAGTCTTGAATTATTTATTCATACTTTTCCAGTGATCCATGGAAATTAAAAAAATATTTAATAAATAATTTTGAAACAGTCAGCCCATTCATTGACAACCAAGCTGTGATTCGTTAATAAATTTTCCTAAGCAGAAAATGTCTTATAAATTTGCTTAAATAGTATGATATATATATAAAAAAAAAATCCGATTTAAATCAAATGTGATTTTATTTATTTTTTTAAACAAATCATGATTATTTCCAACACTGCCGGTAATTGACTGAATTGAAACCCTAAGGTGAATTTTTACAACGAATATCCGTATTAATTTGCATACACGTTTCATCGATTTACGTGAAGTTAGATCACTTTAAATATAAAAAATAAATCTAAAATCGCATATATGGGAATTCCAAATGGAAAATCTACAAGCGTACAATTGCATTGTGAAGCTGTCAATGGGTGCCACACTTGGCGTAGGCCTATACATTGAAGAAGAAAGGGGGCAGATGAAAAAACTTTCATAATTTTGGCACTACACACAAAATCGCATATAAAAATGATAATCGCATATAAATGTTTCTTGCATTTAACGAGAATCTAAAAGGATTTCGCGCATAGCGAAATCAAATAACAGAACTTGCATAAATAGAAGACTTCCTGTATCTAATTGGTTCCATCGTAACCCAAGGGCACGTTCTCCGGTTCTCAACCACAAACTTCGGTATTAAATTGAATACCAGTATTTATAACGTATTGGCGTGTAATGATAGAACCCACCCCTAATGTAATTGGTGAACTTAATGAAAAAATAGCTGCAGGTCAGGTGAAATAATGTACTGTACATTATACGGAATAAAATGTTTTTTCAATTCACGTGTTCTGTTATACTTGGTAAGGTAATAGAAACAAACTACCGAAGAAACATTTTTCATACAATACTCATTTTTAATTTCTCTTCTATAAACCTAGTTCACACCACGTGGTTTTATCAATTAACCCATTGAACTTATGACGTCATCAGAAGAATACACGGTTTCCTTACTGTTCGCCATTCCAAAACTTTCTATTTTCGATTTTTCCTCTTTTTTTTGTCATTTTGGTACCCAAAGCAACGTTAGAAGAAGAAAAAACATGCGCATGTTTCTTCGTTCAATTCAAATGTCGCTAATGTATGGCATCCATTTCGAAACGTTACTGCCAGAAAAAAAAATAAAACAAAAATACAGGAAGAAAAAACTTTTTCTCCTTAAAAGAATGTTTGGCAACGCTCTGTGCCGAGGTGAAGCAAATTGAAAAATTTCAAGTAAACTGCCTGGAAGCGATTCTGTGTAGTAATAGAAAGGTAGAAAAAAATACAAAGTCCTGTAAAATAAAACGAATTCCAAAATCTCGTTTTCCATAATCTATGTAGTAAAACGTAGAATATAAATGGTAAGAAATAACTTTATGCTGTATTAAATATCTCGTCCCTGTGCAGTAAATTCTAAGTGAAGAATATCATTTTGCGAAAAAAATAACATGAAAAGTAAAGCATTGATTATAAAATTTTGCATGGTACAAATTTTACTTTATCAGCTAAAAATGCTAAAAAAGAAAAAGTAAAACAAAACACATTATCATCACAGTGCTTAAACCTAGTGCGTGCAACATTGTCATTCTATGATACGTTCTTCTTTCAAGATAATTTTCATAGATGACAAGATTCGATGATAAAAAAGCTTTTTTTTTAGATAAAAAAATAAACCTTAAAAAATATGAAAATAATTGGAAACTCCCTGGAGAATAATACAACCACAATGTTAGTGAAATGCCATCACGGATGATAAGTTTATTTATTGCCATCTGAAAATTCTTTCACGTTCAACGTCATTACCATCAAGATGAACGTCAAAACAAAAGCATTTTGCAAAGTATACAGGGTGTATTTAAAAACGAGAAATTTTCGACAGAACAGCTAATAATTTTGAATGAGTTTTACGAACGATTTTTTAAGTAAAATTAAATACTAATACTGTAGTTAATGCCAAAACCATAATTGCTCAATCTATTAAACGAAATTTAACACCAGTAAGTAATTCTTAAAACAAAAATGTTTTACTTCCACTGACTGCGTAGACCTTTTAGAATCTCCAAGACGTTTCGCTTTCTCATAACAAACAAGGTAGAAAATGTGTTAATTTACGTTTGAACAATGTTGTGGAACACTCGTTTAAAGTTCTGTACTTTTTTTCTAGGTATAGGCCCGTAACATTTATTGCACAAATATCTTTCAATATATCTATTGTTTTATTCAAAATTATGTGTAAGGAAGGTGAAACTGCACCTTTGAGAACCCCCTTCTAAGTTATTTTTGACAAAATTATTACTTTTGTCAAACCTCGTAATTGTCTGTTTTTTGGATATTAACTTAATAGGGTTTTCTTTGTGATTTTATTGTATCATGCATTTGTATTTTTGACCTCATTTTGTTGTATAGTCATGATACTGGGATTTACTTAATCAATTTTTTGTGAAGTGTTTTACTGTTTAATTTTAAGTGTATTGATTTTGCCAATTGTGTTGTGTTTTGTGCCCCTATCCATTTGGATGCAGCAATTAAACTAAACTAAACTTAATATCCTTTGTACAGACATACAAAAGCATACATACAGTAGCTTACTAATACAATACCACATTTTTTTAAATTTTCACAAGTTTATTTGTATCATCAATGAATTAAGTGAAATATGAAACGTTCACAAGCCAAAATGATTAAGTCCACAAACAAATAAAGGAGAAATTTGATAAAACAAAATTCATTTTCCATTGAGTTACATGTAATTTTTTTTAAAACCAACGATGTAAAATATTTTATTACACATGTAGCTTCTATGTTGGAGACATGAAAAGTTATGATCAAGTGTTTTGAAACTAAAATATGGAAAAATTCAAAAAATGGACTTAATCACTTTGGCTTTTGAACTGTTCATTTCTGTTCTAGTTTCGTATAACTACCTTCATATTATAAAATTAAAAAAGTATATATATATAAACTTAATTCTTAAGATGTGAAAATTTCAAGTCAGTACCGGTGCTTTTTTTATTAGTTTACAAACAACAGAGCTCCAACACACAAACACACCATTTCTGCAAACGCGAAAACAATAGGCTATCTATAGGATGTACGAAACCTTAAAATACCACTCTTATGTAAACATATGTTAATTAAAATTTATGAAACAATGAAATTTTTATTAAACTATAGAAATACAAATTATAATTTTATCATAAAATGAAAAAATGCAATAATATTTTTAAAATTAACTAACTTAAATACCGATACTGTATTATGTTTTACTAGTAAATAGCCCGTCAAAAATGACGGGAAAGTTATTTATTCATTTAGCTCATATTGCTGCGCAATATTCGTTAGTTATTATTCGCAATATTTGTTAGAGTACATAAACAGCCAGGAGCAAAAGCGTGAACGAATTGGTCTATTCGCGCTATTGGTCAAAGGTCAAATAACAAGTACAATCTATCATACAATATGCAATAACCATCTGGGCTGATTCCCCCAAATATAGAATAAAAAAAATAATAACATCTTTCAATCGCATAAAGATGTTGTACCCTCTACAAATTGGGCAATTTTGTGCAATTTTGTACCCTCTACAAATTGGGTCCTTATCATTCCATATCTTCTTTCCTAAAGACTAAAAAAATTACGAATCTATCACAACTTATAGCCTACTATAAACTCTTGAAAATATCCAGAAGTTTCAAAAATTTAACCCATCCACTCAATTATATCACAAAATACATCTCGATTTCCCCTGAAACCAGAGAATCTAAAAAATTCAAAATTATCCTATCCCACAATCTTTCTCAACATCTCCACAAACGATATCCATATAATACATTCTCCTTATGGAACGACCTACCTTTCCCTATAAGAAAAATAGCCCTCATCTGCCCAGATGGCGTCTACAACTTGTAATGCACACATTTTAAAAAACTTCTTTTTCAACATATCCTCTTTTCAGACAAATATTTAATTTTGTAGTTTTGTTCTTGTTTTTTGTATCATTATTGCATTTATATATTAACTCATTGTATTGTGTAATCATTTTCATATTTGCATCCCCATTTGTTCATTGTTTGTTCAATGTTAATTTTTGTCATTTTTTGTTGCTTGTTTTTTGTACCTTTTAAGTGTCTAATGTCTCTTAGGGACGCAATAAATAATAAAAAAAAAAGTGGCTGTCAATATGACGTCACGGAATTTAGTGCCATCTGGACGCCAAAGCGTGAATTAAAATTTAAATTTAAAATTTAAAATCAC
>JAQIWH010007386.1:0-11530 GCA_034695005.1 Cryptops parisi
TCGGAGTTTATTTATTTATTGTAAACAGGACAATGTCCCACTAAACTATATACAAAAAAACACTAAAACAACCGTACAGTGATCACTCAATACAGAAAATATTCTTTATTCTTTATTCAAACAGACCAAATGGCCCAAAGGGTACAAAACAGGGGACAAAAACAAAACATACAACAAATACAGAAAATATTTGTATTTATATACATTTTTCTTGTAAAAAGGGTTATTAACATAAAGCATTACTATATTATTACATCAGTACCACATTACTACACTACTAACAACTGAAATTTAGTGCTCGTTTATCATTTTTGTCTAGCTTCCTTATACGTACTGGTAACTCGTTCCAAGCTGCAAAGGAGTTTGCGAGATTTTGTTTTAATTGTATTGTATTTCTTTTTGTGTTGACATCTATTTATTGTGGAAAATTTGTTTTTTTTCTGTGCTATTGTAGTCTATCTGACAAACAATAGCTGTTAAAGTTAAATTTACAACAAGTATCATGTAGTGCAAACTTAAAACTATTTGATAATCTCGAATTAGTTGGATGGAGTTTAAGAATGTACTAATAAATAAAGTGTGCTGGTAACGACAAAGCGGAGCAAAGTGATTGTGAACGGGCAATTATGATGAGTGTGTTTAAGGTAGGAATTTGAAAGATGACAGACAATACGGGAAAAAAGATTTGACTGCTTTTCCAAATCCAACCGAATTTTGTAATTTCTTTATTTTTGACATGATTTAAATTTATACGTATCGATTTGTGTATCATCGATTTCTTTTGTGTCAACAACACCCTCATATTCAATAGTGTTATTATAATGATAATAAATTCATTAAAAGTCTCAACGACACAGCAGTCCACTCGCATGCATTCGTTTTAAACAATTCAAGAGAATCACTTTATTACACAAACAATGGAAAAAGGAAACTAAGTAAGAGAGGTGGCGTGTCATAAACTGCAAAGTGAAAGTCAGTCAGTCGTACTAAACTAAACCACAGATATCGTTTTCACATCGCACCTCATCTTATATATCCTGTTCCATGTTTATCATCCTCATTTCTGTATTTCTGATTTAAATAAAGTCTGAGGGCCAAATGACGTAGCTGTAAAAGCCAGTCGGTGCCCTCGTTAAACCCCAAGTACCTACCTACCTCCTCTTATTGAGAATTTATACTGTCTGTATAATTAATATAGTCATCTTGTGATTTTTACATCCGTAACGACTACAACTTTGGTTCTAATCTCAAAGGGCAGGCCATTCCAGTGTTTCATAGTATTAAACCTGGGAAACCTGCCTTTCTATAACCAGTCATTTGTTTCGTTATGTCCTCAAAGATACATAAAAATGCATTTATGCATTAAATAATTTTTCTACAGGTTTGACCATTAATTTCGTTGTTAAAGAAATGAACAATAAAATTTGCTGGGTTAAAAAATCTTTCGAACGGAGAGCGTCAGCTATCGCCTTAGATCTACTTATTGCAATTATAATAGAAAAATTGGTTAGGCAAAAAAGAGTGATGGAGTGAGCACGGGGTGACAGTTTAGCCCTGCTGTCTGTCCGATGACTTAACTCTTTTAATTTGGCTTATCTGCCCAGATAGTAGTATCACATTGATCATTCAAGATTGGTATAATAGTGAATTCAATATGATATAACGATTCGTTTTTGAAATTCTTTTAATAATGGTGTACTATTTTCTATTAATTAGTGGAGCACCATTCTGTAATGTGGTGTGAAAATGAGAGTTTAGTGTTCAGAACTAGGCCTAGAATTTTAATCGATTTAGCTTCTTTAGTGAGATCGATTTGTCAATTTCTCCTCTTCTTGATCGGAGTCATAAACGCAGGATACGACATTATCATCTACAAGTATTTCTATAATACGTTCCGTAGGAACAAAAGGCGACGAAAGAAATTATTATTATTATTATTATTTTATTGCACGGTCAAGGTGACCAAAGGGAAAAGACAAACAAAAACATAGAAACTTACAACTAGCAATACAAATTGCACATAATAAACATAAAAGTATTTATACATATCTTACATAAGTATATTTAAATAATTTGTCAAATTTTTTTAAGTTCACATTGTTGAAGGGTTGCATGAAAGCCAGTCGTCGTATGCGATATGGTAAAGAATTCCATTTCAAATAGATGTTTCCAGGATATCTTTTATGTGAGGAAGTGTTAGAGGTGGGGGCAAAATGAAATTTAAATTTTGTCTCGGTCCGGCAACTTAAGCTGTGGTTGAATTGTGAAAGATGGTTATACAAGGGGTGAGTGTTGTCGTTTAAGAAACGTGGGACTTCTTTGATTCTGTAATATAGGATCAGTTTATGTAAAGGTAAAATATTCAAATATTTGCATTTATCGGTAATTGATGTGTATCTAGACAGACTAAAGAGGGTACGAAGCAGGTCATTATAAGTAACCATAAGGCGTCGAATTCTGAATTCAAAAGCATCAGGCCATAATAAAATACCATAGGTAAGGATGGGTATAATTTTAGCCTTAAATAAAACAATTTTTTCTTGAGTAGTTAAAAACTTCTTGAGTTTTTTAAGAAGGAACAGTTTTTTTCGTAGTTTGTTGTTCAAAACTTCGATATATGCTGCAAAATTTAAATGGTTATCAAAAATAATGCCAAGAATATTGATCTGTTTGTTACCCTCAATCCTTGAATTTATATGTATATGTTTAGTTTTTAAGGGATTTAGCTTCATGCAGCGATCATTAAGCCAATTAGAAATTTTTTCACAATCTCGTTCCGCCAAAACATTGACGATGTGAGTCTCCCATCTAGGGTAAATGTACAATAAAAAATTATCATTTACGTACGTTAAAAGGGTTGCAGTTAATGGAAGTTCAAATAATCCATTAGCCAAAATGCAAAAAAGGGTGGACGCCAAATAGGTACCTTGGATTACATCGTTATGAGATGAAGTGATTGTGTTCTGGTAGTGTTTAATTTGAAATTTTCTATTATCAAAATAATCACGAATTAGAAAAAGGCATTGACTGGAGAGACCAAGTGTTGCCAATTGCTGAAGAATAGCATTCCTAGAGGCTGAGTCGAAAGCTTTAACAATATCTGTGGATACGATCATAGCGGAAAAGGATTGTTGGTTAAATGAGCTTAATTGGTTGTAAATGGTCAAAACTAGTTTAAGAGCTGATTTATTGTTAACAACACCAAAGGCCATAGGTGGGGATGTTGAGATCAACAGATCTTTAATTTTTTTAAACAAAATACGGTCTGCAATTTTAGTAATAAAAGGTAAAATTGCAATAGGACGGTAGGATGATATAGCGTTTGGTTCACCGCCTCTAAAAATGGGGACTATTGATGCAATTTTCCATGAGAGAGGGTATGAACCTGTAATATGTATAAGTTTAAGCAAGTTACATATTGCGAGACGAAAGTCTGAATGTATATGGGTTAGGACCTCCTTATTTAACAAGTCGTTGGGAAAAGAACTGACCTAGTGAAATATTTCACTTATATTAGTGAAAATAATAAAAACATGACTTAATAAATGTATTGACATTTTCCACTGAATTTAGGCTATTTGTTTAGTTTTTCTTAACTGTTTATTGCCATAGAATTTAGGCTTTGCACTAAATTTAGGCTATTTGTTTAATCTTTCATTAAACTAAACTGTTTATTGCCATAAAAGTGCGGAATTAATTTAGAACATTTTCACATTTAAATATACCCTTTTCATGATCTAAAATTTTGATACTCTATTTTGTATCATGTTTTTTGTACAACTAGATTACATTACTAAAATCATACGTGACCGAAACAAATCATAATAAATGTGTTACCATGCCAACACAAACATGAGCAGTCACTAACGAGATGACATAAAACACTAACTGTAACGAATGTTTGCGAAGCAACATGAAGTTAAATCATTATGTTTATGAATTGAATTGCGAGCATACAACTCGTATTATATATTTGGCATATTACTTTAACATAAACGATTATACAAAAATCTGAAAAGTACAGAATCGTTTTCACAACCTGCCACTAGCAGTAAATGTACGTCACTTAAATGATGCACCAATCGCATGATCTGTTATCTTCCATCAATGATGCTATGCCTGTATATTAAAACCTGATTGGTTGTTGGTTGACACGGATACTACAGAGGTACCTGGTGTTGAATTCATCAACTGTTTTACTCATTTTACCTTTGAGTTCTAAATCCATTTCTATTTATTCTTCTCAAAACCTACTGTAGTTGAATAGAAATACAATCGGACTTTATCTAAATAAAATACAACTTTTGGCAACCATTTCACAACAGTTGTAATGCAGCTTATCTACTTAAAACGTAATCCTTGAGGCAACAGAGCACTATTCCCTGGATATCGTTTACCTTTAAGTTAACCTAATGTAAAATTCCAGATAGCATTTTGGCCCATATCGAGATTTCACGGTTAAATTTCCACGCTTTTCCGCGCAGAAATTTGTTGTTTAAAAAAAAAACAAAAAAGCCGGAAA
Source organism: Cryptops parisi (assembly GCA_034695005.1). Classification (NCBI taxonomy): domain Eukaryota; kingdom Metazoa; phylum Arthropoda; class Chilopoda; order Scolopendromorpha; family Cryptopidae; genus Cryptops; species Cryptops parisi. The sequence goes on from JAQIWH010007386.1 coordinate 4,523, forward strand.
ACTTTCTCATTAAAATCCACCCAAGTAGAATAAGACCTTTTGAACTGTTATCTCTTCGACACACCTGTAACCATAATGCAACGCGACAAGCGTCATTGAAAATAAGACTTTTAATCAAAAGTTTTACCTAAGTTTGCTGCATTAATGAATCGTTAATGTGAGCAACAAAGTTGTAATTTACAGACAACGAAGTTACAAGTTAAATAGCATCGTAATTAATTGAAACGAAATGACACTAATCCGTTTGAACTCGATGCGATTAAACGATGAATTATAAATCAAAAGTTGACTGACAATGGAGGAACTTGTGTGACGTGCCTTCGAGCTTTGAATGGGAAAACGTGTGTCAATTGACTCGTATCAGATTGACATTTTAGAACTTCGCACTTTGAACTATGCCGCGATTATGACTAAAAGCTTACATACGTGTTTCTCTATGTTAATGGAGAAGTATTGAATATAAATAAATTAATGTTTCGCATTATATTGAAAACTTTTATACAAAATGAACTTATTCTCCTAAAGTACTTGTAGTGTTAACGTCAAAGTTTGAAATAATTATTTCGGTGGAATATCAAGTTACAAAATCGTTACTTTGTGGAATATCGATTCACAAAATCTTTATTTTGCGCAAAAAAAATATTTGAGTGAGAAATCCTTATTTGTAAAATATTTTGTTGAAGCGTAAAATTCTTAAGTTCATTTTACACGTGCATCCTTTTTATAAAGTCACATAACATAACTTCAAAAATTTAAAATTAAATTAGCGGTTGTAACATTTTGTTCACATATGTTCGAGCGTTTGTTCAAAAATTAAATACTTATGTTGGTAATATCTCGACACAATCGATTTATTCCAAACATGTACTTAAGAGAGCGATGAATGACTTATCAAATTTTATTGATCTCAACTGTTTTTCTGACGTCATACACACATCCGAGCCCGTATTCGTGCTTTAGTTGTGTTTCATTGTTTGAAAGCACGAAAATGCGCCCGGACGTGTGTATGACGTCAGAAAAAAAGTCGGGATTGATAGAAATTGATTGAAAAGTTTGACGTGTAAAATGGATTCTATATTTGGAATTTCTGTTAATGTGGGAAATAACTGATTACTCGCAATTCAGTGCTATACAGGGTGATTCTAAATATTTATCACTAATTTAGAGATGATAAAGGGCATATAATAAAACATCTTTTAATGCAAACTACGTATAATCCGGATACTTATTTACACTTACAGTACAATTTGGGAAACCCAAAATACAAAACATAAGAACCACAAGAATTAATACGGTATGTACAGATAACAATCGATCAAAAGTGGACGAGTTGTAATGTTAATTGGAACGACAGGTTAATTTACGAAGTCGAATATACTGTACTTCCGCAATGAGTATAAGGAAATAATGGAAATAGAAAACGCGATATACTCTTATTTATTCGGAATCACCTTGTATTTAAGTCATACATTTGACATTCCTTTGAAACGTGAGATTCGCTAGTTCAAGAAATATCTAGTTAAAAGTGAGAACACCCAGTTCATGTGTGCATGCGTTAATGAGTAAAAATCGGTTAAAGAACCCTTTAGAGCGTGAAATCTGTTTGAAGTTTGAAAAGAGTGTTAACAAAGTTAAGGTGTGAAGACAGTTTAGAGTTCAAAATCAGCTGAAGTGTGAAATAAATTAAAGTGTGAAGTAAGCAATTAACACGGCACAAAACATTTCAGAGTTACTGTGTAAAAACAAATGATGTGCAAAAACAGCTAAACTGTAAAATCAATCAAAGGATAAAATACTCAAATAAATGAAAAATATTGGCATATTCATTATCGTATTCCACAAAATACCTAGTTATAATGTAAAATCGTTAGAGTGAGTGACACCCGATGAAGTGTGACATACCAAATGTATACGTTTAATAAATATGTAATACATTACGTTTGAAATTATTTAATATCATACAACTCGTTAACGTGTGGAATCAGTAAAAGCACGTAACACGATAAAGCTGAATTCAGTTAATGTGCAAACCCAATTGAAGTGAAAATCAGTTGGAGCCTGAAATCGTTTAAGTGGGAAATAAGTTGAAGGTTTAAAATCAGTTGAAGTGTGAAATGAATTAAAGTGTGATATACTCAATTAATAGCCTAATGTTGATAACTGTATTTACCGTAAATAAGTGAAATTTATTTTAAGTGGTAATATAACTTACATTCAGTTAATGAATGAAAACAGTTAACACATCAAATCAGTTAAAATATAAAATCAATTTTTTAAAAAAACAAAATTGATTAAAGTGCGAAATAAGTGTGAAATGAGTCAGTGTGAAATACCTAATTAGTCAATGTGAAATGAGTCAAACTGTGAAATACTGGATTGAACAGTGAACAACTACTGAAGGGTGCATCGTTATTTCGTGAAATACCTATGTACGTGTAAACTCATTGATCTAACAATTGAAGGGCCTGGTGTAATAGGGTGTTAAGTAACATTTTTACAACTTCGAGAAAAATGCGTTTAAAGATCTGAACTTGCCTAGCTGTCTATGGACTACTTGGCACTTCTTGCACTAATATTTTTATTTATTTATTTTTCACAAAACAACCATAGGATCGATACAAACAAACAACAAAACAAAACAAGTTAATCAACAAGATTAACATGATTAAAAAAGTAGGCGATTAAAGGTATTTTGAGTTGTAATAGGTGTGAACTTAGTTATGAATATATCTTTGCACATATCGTTGTTTTGCCAAATTTTGTACGTCAGGAAAGTAAAATTGCACCTAACACATTCAAAAATACGTCTAGGTAATTTTCGACAAACATTTTACTTTAACACCAGGTTCTTCAGTTACTCATCGTGCCACAACTTTTGCGTCTATTTAGCCCACGGGTTAGTTAGTTTAACAGCACCAACAAACAGACGGATTAAGTTAATACCCTACAATTGCCAAATTTCGTAACACTTCGTTGATTTTTAACTGTTAGATCTTCACATTACGGATAACCGTACATGTCTGGCTTTACAGAAAAGTAACAAGTAAATTACTTAAATCCCTTTCACAAACAAAATAGTACGTGACTAATGAAACGTTGCTAATCTCACCTTTGTAAAGCGATTTTTAACACAGTTTAACCAGCATTAACGATGCATAAACATCAATTGTACTATCTTCCACACCATTAATGAATAAGTCGAACTTATTTTTCGTCAACATCAAAGTCGCTTTCATCCTCACAAATGACGTTACCCGCACAACAATAAAATGTTTTCTTCACGATACAAAAGAAAAACTTCTCCAAATGCTTTTAAAGTTAATCGGCATCCGAAACGTTCCGGAAACCCATTTTTCTACGAGTGGTTTTCACATTCCGCTTTTATAGTTGCTTTTTTATATTTTTCCTCTTTTTCTTAAAAGTAGTCCTTACAAAACGTCAGGATCTTTTTTTTTCCAAAAGTGTTTCTTTTTTTTTTAACAAAAAGAAGATATTGTGTAAAAAAGCATTTCTTAAAGTTGAAAAGTTTAGTGGTTTCAATTCTTTTGACACCGCCGTTGTTTCTTTTGTACGAAATTTAAGTAGCTGTCAATTGTGTTTTGTTCTAAAAAAATCAATTTTGACGCCCCGTATTGTGAACCCGGCAATCATAGTTTCACCAACAAAAAAATCAATTATGACACCCTGTACTTTAAATCTGCAAATTATCACTAAAACATTTTGAATGACTTTTCAAAAAAAAAGTTATGGTTTTTCAAACAAAGATTCACGTTAAAATTTATAAATTCAAAATTCCCGCCTAAATCTTTGACGTCATTCTGAATCATTTTGAAGTCATGTCTTACTTTCTTTCTGATACCAAATAACGTCAAAATGACGTCATACAAAGGGTTTGCACTTTTCCGCTAATGGTGGTTTTTCTGGAGGAATGTAGAGTTTTTACTGTTGGAATAATTAACTACAACACACATTATAAAATAAAATTCTAGTTCTGTGTATTTATTTAGACATCATGCACAAAAGATGAATTTTTATAACAAAAGAAATAATTCTCATAACAGTTGAAAATCGATATAACTTATATATTAGATTGTTATTTATAATCGAACAAACAAACGATTAAAGTGCTCAGGACAGTAACCTGTCAGCTCAGCTTTTTAAAATTTTACAGTATCGACCAAAAAACAAAACTTTTTTTAACAGCAAACTATGTAAAATATTTTAAATAAATCATTTAGATATAGACAGATCATTTTGTTAATAGTTTTCGCCAAAAACACTTTACTGGTAATATATTTTCACAGTAAAGAAAAAATGTGACAAGGAGTTGCTTGTTGTTTGTTCTAAAAATCAGTACAAACAAATAATAAAGAGCTAACGGACAGCTGTAAAGCTAGCTTGGCTTATGCACTCAACAGTGATTGTTAGAGCCCTCTATGATAATATCTCGATATCTAAGCATCAAATTGGCCTGTTTCTTACACCAAACAACGCAGAATTTCGAAACAATTGAAGAGTTGAACTTTTAAAATAAAAAAATATCAAACGCGAATATTATAAATCTTTAATTTTTTGTCATTTCTTTTATTTTTGTCGTCTCACTTCCTAGTTGTTTCACTCACTTCTTTCTCTTCCAAAACAATGAAAAAAATACTGATCTTTGTAAAAAGGGCACAAATGTATTTATAAATTAGCAAGATATTTGGAATAACAACGTAATGGCATTTTTAAATTAGCCCGCAACTTGAGTCCTGTAAACTAAAATTAACAGATTTGTTTGCAAAACCTGTTCATTTTCCTTCTATGAATATATACAGTTGACAGGAATTTGTTTTAATTTTAAATTTTGATGGTGCCAGAAGTTTTTTGTCCCTTTTCTCAAAACTACATTTTTTAGAGTGACGCCGTTACTCCACCCGTCTCCAGTATTATATCCATTAAAAACAAAAATTTCCGGCAAAACGTTGAGCTGACCAGTTAATGTCCCGAACCCTTCAATTATAATCTATAAATATAAGTAGAGATGATAATTTTAGCTTTTAAGTAAAAACCAGGCTACTTAAAACCTTACTGCGATGTGTCGACATACCAACTTTAAAGTCAGCTGAATGAAACATGCGAGTTCCTATCTCCAAGTATAAAACAAACAAATTACGCTTTTTAGATATAAAGATATGTATGCAATACTGAATACATATAAACTAAAAATAACTCATATTTACAAGTTCATACGAAAAATTTTCACGAGTCGTTGCAAAAGTGAAATTGCGTGTTAACATCAACACATCAAACTTGTTAATGAAAAATACGTGCAACACCAGACCCTTTTCATCATCTCAACACGACAAGATAAAATTTCATCGTTGCCCTGTATATAACGTGCGCGATAATCCTATCAGGCAAATTAGGTTTTAACAACGTAATTAACGATCATGTCGACAACGTGTTACATAGTTGTCATCATTCTCTTGAAACGTTTAAAATTCTCCCCCTCCCTCCACACTTAGAACCATATTCCGAATTCGTAACGTTGTGAAGACCTTTAAAACTCATAATCAAATCTTGTCGCCAATTTTTGCAGCTCAAGATAAAAGTGTCGATATAAGTCGTCGTGAAAACACTTTTTAAGACACCAAACTTTCCCCCTGCAAGATTCTAAACAGATAAGCTGGGTATAAGCTAATCTAGTAAACAACATTTCAAGTAGTGGAAAGACAGGAAAGAATGTCCTTAGAGCATACACAAAGGTTAATCGATCGTAGCGTTCAGGAAGTGAAATGTCGTTGAAGATTTCGCAGGTCGCTCGGGGAGCTGAGTTGTTGAACATCACGCAAGTAGTGTTGCTCTTAAGAAATTTTCCACAACCAAAACTTGTTAGCAAAAACAAAAGAATTGGAAATTTCCCAAAAGAATGGAAGTTCCCAAAGGTTAGTACTATATTTCCAATCGTGCTCATCTTTCATATAATTTACCGTGTAAACGAAGAAAACTGATGTATCACGTGTCCAATTAATGCTGATAAAGTTTTGTTTTTGTTACCTTACACTTTGCAAAACCCTTATTTCTGAAATGCTGACCAATAAAAAGGATTAGTTTTGGAAACGTGAAACCAAACAACTGCAAAAAAAATAAACCCCATCCAATTTAACAGAAATATAAGTGGTTAACATGAAACGGTAAACAGAAAACATAGACCACCAAACGTGGATGAAGAAATTTGAAGTTGTAGTATTTGAAGTTTATTGTTTTTTGGCTTATTTTGGTGATTTCAAGAAAACGGAAACGTAAAATCTATGCAATTAAAGAAACGAAGACCTTTCAGAAAAGTTATGTAAAATAAAGACTTTTTCGCCAAACAAAAAACTATGTACATTTTATATATACTATTCATACATATACATACATACATACATAAATTAAAAGAAATTTTAAATCAAATTTCATCAAGGTAAACAATGGAAATGTCATCTTTCGTTAAAAAAAGATAAAAATTAAATAAAGACGACCGTAGAATTTTCGACATTCACTTAAGACGTTGTTTGACTATTTTTCGTCAACACAACTACTTTAAGATTTTTTTTCTCCGTTTGTTGTGTGTGTGTTTAAAATGCATGTTATTCGGGTCACACCGTGTTAATTAATTAAGTATGGAAACAACTGTAAGTGAATGCAGATTAACCGCTGATAATGAACGTCTGCTAAGAACAGCTTTGTGAATAGCTTACGTGGTTGAAAGATGAAGAGCAGGTTTAGATGGAGAGTCAAATTAACGCAAAGAAAAACACGTTCGCAAAAAATACAAATTTGTATAAAAGTGGAAAAAATGTACCTTAAAAATGCTTTTAAGACATACTCTTTATCTAATTAACATAATAAGCTATGTCTGTCTGATGTCTGTCTGTCACACTCGCACTCGCAAAAGCCTGCTAAACTGAGTGCTAACCTTCTCTCCTTTCATACTTTCTTTTATAAAGAAATCCGTATATATGTACCATTTTCAGACGGACG
>JAQIWH010007387.1:0-11527 GCA_034695005.1 Cryptops parisi
CACCGTACTAAAAGCAAAACCACCAATAAAATAACATTCACACGAAGTTTGATACATTCTAGATTAACGTGTCAAATACTTACACAAGACCACGAATTCCTTGTGATATTATGTTTGTTGTCGGCGGATGGCACAATGGTCATCCATCTAATTTCATAGAGACCTATGACTCGTACACCGATCGATGGTTTCTGTGTGCAAACACCAATGTTTCTCCAATCGCCGATCACGGTTTGGTAACCGTTAAAGGGTTGATTTATATAGTTGGTGGATTCGATGGAAATGATTATTTAAACACTTTGAGGTGTTTTGATCCAGTCACCAAGCAATGGCAAGACAGAGCATGCATGTATATGTCTCGTTGTTACGTCAGCGTCTGTGTTCTAGGTATATGAACCATTGAACAGGGCATTGTAGCGATACTCAAAAGACGTTAATGATTTAATCTCTTTGCAGATAACAATATCTATGCGATGGGTGGATGTGATTGTCGACGTAGAATGAATTCTGCTGAACGATTCGACCCGGCCTGCAATCAATGGACATTAATAGTGCCAATGCATGAAGTCAGAAGCGATGGTAGCGCCGCAGCTTTAAATGGTATGTGTACAAGTCGTGTTTTAATTCTTGTTTTATTTAGGTCTCTTGAATAGATATTGTATGAAGGCACTAAGTGGGTTCTGATACTGTAACTACTAAACGACGGTAATAAAATGCGAGTATCGAATTATGTATTTAAATTTGTTAGAATATTCAAACTACGATCTACGAATGTAACAGTATACAAGTTGTGTATTTGAATGACAACCTCATAAGTCCTTCGTATATCAAAAGCAACAAAGTCCAATGTAAAAAAAAAATTGCATATAAAATCGAAATTTGCAGAAATAAAAAAATGAAATTACTCAAAATTTGCATTAATCAAATATCGAATTACTCAACAATCCCATAAAATTAAATTCTAATAAATCGAAATTTGCCTGAATCAAAGTTTGCATGAATCGAAACGTACGGAAATCAAAAATTGAATTATCAAAACACGCATAGATTGAATGTCGAATTACTGAAAGAACGCATCAATTTTTAATTTGCTTAAATCAAAACATCTGAACGGGTTTTTTTTTTGCACTATGTATGTTAGTACAGTATGTACATACAGTAAATCTGTCTATGACCGTCTATAAAAAGTAAAACGCATTTTTAATGTATTTGTTTAAAACAACTTTTTTCATCCATAAATTCAGGTAAAGTGTACATATCAGGCGGTAACAATGGACAAGCAATTCTCAATTCCGTAGAACAATTTGATCCCAACATTGACCAATGGACTTTTGTAGCCTCAATGCAAAGTCCACGCAGTGGTGCAAGACTGGTCCATTTTCATGGATGTCTCTTTGCTATCGGTGGATTCAATGGTTTCAACCGTATTGGTTCCGGTAAAGATTCACAATTTCATAATTTTCACACGTACCATGCAGTTTGTGCCTGGTAGCAAATTTTACGGTATTCTAATCTACATTGTATGTACCGTACATTTAATTTTAGCTGAAAAGTACGATCCTGTCCAAAATATGTGGACACCTATACCAAACATGCTTTGGGCCAGAAGTAATTTTGCTGCCGAGGTTTTCAATGACGTCATTTATGTCATTGGCGGTTTTAACGGTAATAATATATGGAACCACTTCTAATAAATCAAAAAATAAAGACCGTCTTTTAACAAAACAAAATTCTTCTAGGTTCGACTACGATTTCTGATGTCGAAATATATGATGAAGAAATTAACGACTGGTTCGCTGCCAGCTGCTTAAACTTGAGTCGAAGTGCTTTAAGTGCTTGTGTAGTGAAACAACTGAAAAACGATTACGAGTATTCTTCTCTTTCGAAAGTGCAGAACACACAATGATGAAAATGGTGAGACGCCGATTGAAAATCCACCATTGAATAGTGTAGAATCACTATTCTACATTATTTAGTTATGTAGGGGTGTAGGCCGAAACACCGACAATCAAGATATCGACAGTTCAGAATTTTAACGTTAATGCCACAAATTTTATTAAATTCATTTTATTTTAATTTAATTTAACTCTTTTAATCTTAGATGTATGATTCAACATGTTTTCCCTAACCTAACCTGCACAATAAACCCATTTCCAACTACAAGCAAATGTCGGTATTATGATTGTCGGTATTATGATTGTCGGTATAACGGCCGAGACCAGTTACGGAATACTAGTTATTAATGTCTCATCGTTGAAAAGTTATAATTGATTTAAAATTAAACTTTTTAAGACTTTAATTAATGTAGTGCATTCTTTAATTATTTTTGTAGCAATATAATTGTATAAAGATGAAGTAAAATCATTGTATTATGAAAAGGAAACTGGATATTATATGAAAAATAAATTACTTGTATAACCCATGATACTGGTACCGAATTATCATTCCAACATGATAATTCGGTACTTTCCGGTTATAGCCAGGCTCAGTCTTATGTTGCTATTTATTTGTTTTTAATTATGGGTTTATTGTGCAGGTGAGGTTAGGAAAACAAAACAATATCATGCGTTTAATAAGTTTCTTTGTTTTTGCTAACCTAACCTGCACAATAAACCCATAATTAAATACAAGCAAGTAGCAACATAAGACTCACATATGGGATAATATTTTGGTCCGAAGCTTCCGCATTTCCGCAAAAAATTGACTTTTACATATAACCAGCTACTACGAACTCTTTTTGGATGGTCTAAATACATTTCTATTAGTCAAAAAACTCGATACATTAAAATTCTAACTTTACCTAAATTAATCAAATACTATAAATTAAAAAAAAATATTTAAATTCATAAATAACCAAAGTCATCCATTACATAAATATTCTAAATTTTTCAATATTTCTCAGTTTAAAAGCTCCACTATATCTTTGAAATTTAATTTACCAGATCATAGAAAATTTTCTCATTCCAGATATTCATTTAATTACTTTACCATCTGGAATAATTTACCATATTATATTAGAAAAGAAAATACAGATAACCAGTGATATCATAAAACAATGTAAGATATTTGAAAGAAAATTGTACAAACATATCCTTAATGTAGAATAGTATTTATTGACGAATTTTATGTTAATTAAGAAATTCATGTTATACTACCTTTATAGTTCAAGATTTTACAAATGTGCATTTACAATTGTTTTTGATCCAATTGGATCGTGCAAATGAAATAAAAATTAAATAAATCAATGGCCATTAATACTGCCAATGCATGAAGCAAGAAGCAATGCTAGCTCTAAATGGCATGTGTAAAAGAGTGCTATAGAACACAAGTCCTATTCCTTTAATTTAGGTCGTTCATTAAAAGAGGCCACCTTATCATGGTCTAGGGATAGACCAACAATTATATCGCTGGACCAATAAAAAAACACATCACTATGAACCAGCCGGAATAGCATGCAATCCTATGGAAAAACCATACGTAAAATCGCCGTTATCTCAAAGTAAAGTTTTTTCACTTAGTCCTCACTTAGTCCTTAGTCACTAGTTTTTTCACTTATGATTTAAAACGATAAAAAAATATTGAATGTACGATAAAATAAAATAATAATGTTGAAATTGCATGAAGTTCATTGATTACTTGCTAGCTCGGCTTTCTTTTCATGTCATGAACTTAATTTTTATTTTGATTTATAGCCTCAATATTCGCGATTTTGCAAACTAATAATTTTAGCATACAGTAGTAGCTTACTGTATGCTAAAATTAAAATTAAATTTAATACTATGTATGTTGTAGTTGCATCAAATTGTCATTGGTTCATGACATGGCCGAAAGCATTGCTGGGGACATCACGCCAAACTGTGGAGTTTCGAAAGACGAGAAATTTTTACGAGAAAAAGTGTGTTTTCAGGCCTTTTACATAAGTTTTGTGGTCTCCGAGAATTTTGACACAAAGGTTGTTGCACTTGCAGAATGCAATGGATGAAATTAAGAAAACAGTTGGAGGTGACATGGGAGAACAGTTTTACAACCTGTGGGAAGTAAGTAGTTGAGGACGCGGATAAGATAATGATTTATTCACCGATGACGAAATTGATATCACTATCGTTCATATTAAGGAATACGAGCTGCAGATGAGTTCGGAAGCAAGAGCTGTCAAGGATCTCGACCGCTTTGACATGATACTGCAAGCTTACGAATATGAGACCATGCAAGGGAAGAAGTTGCAAGAATTCTTTGATTCAACCGAAGGTGGATTCATTATTGAATTCGTGCTGACGTGTTTCTGCTTTGTGAAATTAATTTCATCTTTTGTTTTCATTTTTTGTAGGCACCTTTCAAAATGAAACGGTTAAAAGTTGGGTCGCAGAACTTATAAAACAACGCCAGACACCAACAAAGAAAGAGGACTAACATGAAGCCAGTAGTGTTTTTGGATAGAATGTTCTCCATATTTGTGATTGATTCATGTTTTCCCTGTAAATTTATGACTTGAGATGAACAACACACAATAAATGTCTTTAAAAAATATATATATTGTAACGAACTTCTAATTTTATTTATTTTTGTTTACCAATTTAATATGGAAAAGTGAATAGCTTCACACTACAATACTGTCTTGAATTTTGAACCGAGTTGACCTGGCCACTCCTGCACAGATTAGCGAGAGTGCCTGATTACTGAGAGCGCGTAAAGAACTATAGTTTGATTCTTTATTGAACTTAATTTCGCATTTGACTCTGTGATACTTTATAAAACTTAGAGACAAATATATGACAATGATAAAATAAACTCCATCAGAATTGTAATATCTATGATATTATACTGATCTCAGTGTTGTAACTTTCCTTTTTTACTTTAAGAAAAAGGCCGGATTAGTGAGAGTCTACTGTATTCTTAAATTTTAACCATGGTAAATATCGCTAAAACCTGCACGACATTGCATAATTTAAGTTAATTAGTCATAATTAAGATATAACATGAAATCATAAAAATATCAATATAATGTAAAATATGTATTGACATTAACGATGCAAATATGGATTGATGAAGAGCAAAAGTACTTTTTGGAAGTAGAATATGGTTTAACATGTAATGTAACATGTGATTGTACGGTTTCACAATTCACATGGGTGAAAAACCTTGCCGATGTTCCACTTGCAATAAGTGTTTCACTATCAGGTATGAAAATGCATCAAAGAATTCATATGGATGAAAAACCTTATCAATGTTCTACTTCCAAAAAGAGCTTTCACTCTATCACATTTTAAGATATTATGTCATGAAAGCATTCACATGGGTGAAAACCTTACCAATGTTCCCCCTTGGAAAATGGACCGGTCGGCAGTCTTAGAGACTGGATGTTCACCAATATAAACTCATTATTTTTCACTTGTGTGAACTCTTTGAAGATCTTTAAAGCAATATGTATAAGAAAAACTTTTGTTGCAAATGAGACGCTTGTAAGGTTTTTCACCTGTTCAAACACATTGACAAACTTTCACTTTCACCACAAATGCCTGAATGAAGTAGGTAGGCTACATTTGAAATGTCATGAAAGAAGTCACACCGGAGAAAAGCATTGCCAATGTTCCAGTTGCAAAAAAGAAATTTATATTTACATCACATTTGAAAAATCATGAAAGAATGCACATGGGTGAAAAACCTCACCGATGTTCCACTTGCAAAAACAAAATAACTTTCACTTTTCATCACATATAAAACTTCATCAAAGCGTTCACACGATTGTCCCTGGCAAAATGAGTCCCTCTGCCATCAGCGGTGGAATATCATTAAAGAGATCACACAGGAGGAAAACCTCACCAATGTTCCACTTGCAAACTGTACATCACATTTGAAAAACCATAAAACAATTCACATTTCACATGGGTAAAAACTTTACTGATGTTTCGGTTCAGTCTGTTATGTTTCAATCCAGGATTGTCTTGTCCCGAAAAAATCAGGACAGCTAGTCACCTTACAGTAAATTAAGACACGAAATGAAATTCCTTTACCGTCCACTGATAGGTAGCACTCTAAATATCACATCAAAATTTCTCAATTTCAAAAAACAAAACAAGGAGGACAGGTGGAAAAAGGCAGGACACTGGAATTAAGATAGGAGATCACCCCAAAAAAACAACAGCAAAAAATTATTCTTATTGTAATAATACTTACTTATTACAACTGAAACGTTCCTTTTAAATACCGCCACTGTTGATTTACAGTTTACTCTGTTGATCATTTCACCGTTAGATGGAGTCACGTACACTGATAAAACTGAAACTGTTCCAAAATTATCGATATTTCACGTATCGAGTAATAAAATCACTCACCAAAAATGACGGATGTGGATTTTAGAGAGTAATATCAAAGAAAATGTGTTTTAAAAAGTTAAAAAAGGAACTATAATTTGTCTTGAGAAATACTTTGTATAAAGTTAGGAAAAGAGCACATATCTCCAAACGAAACTGCACAGGATGATGGGATGTCAATATCTTATTGACCAATCATAGAGCCTCATTTTGGTAGGAATAGGAACGTGGCGACATCAGTGGTGGGCGATGGGATAAGTGAGTGGTGTATATTTGACGTGTACCACCGTACGTTTTCAACATCTTTTCACAAACAGTACTTCGTGAAGCACCAATAGTCATCACTTGTCTGGTACGAAGAAACTCACACTTTTTAAAATTCCATCTAACTGCTAAGTAAAGGAATCAAGTGAAACAATAAACTCAACTCCGAACAGAGCGGAGGAGCAGCTGATGGATGTTGTGCTGCGTGTACACAGTACAGATTAAACAAGGTGTGACATTCACCGACCGACTAGACATACTATATATATACTGTGCATTTGTTAAAACTTTGTGTTGAGACATAAAGGGGCTGTTGTCATTGTTACCTGTTTACATTCTGGCACCTATTCATTTGTTACATGAACTAAAAGACACTAATCTCGTACTGCTAAAAATTTACCACTACAATCTACATAATAATGCAATTTGTAGCGTTACTTAAATCCGAGTAGATATTTTTTGCTGTTGAACTAATCGTACACATTTCGAGTGACCTGAACTCTTACGTTACTGCAGGTGAAGGTTATTAACACAACGGGGTATCGGGACTCCTCAGGATGTCTTGGTTGGGAGATCTTGTCGGCAAAGCGGAAGATTTTCTCAACAAAGTGGACCAAAGCGCCGCGGTAGCGCTCCACAGTGATGGACTGTCGGTGACGACGGTGACGACGACGACTTCCTCATCCAGCGCACTGGTCGACAGTGTTCCCAAAACGTACGTCGCCCCGCTGAAGAACGAGATACCAGTTGCTTCCGTGAAAATAGCGTCGACCACTCCGAAAGCAAGTCCAAAATCCAAGCGACACAAAACAAACGACGTCGATGAACTAATGGAATATCTGAACAGCAACGAGCCTATGCGGAATAATCCATTAACCTCATCACCCGCAAAAAATGCCAACCAACCATCTCAATCGACGGTTGATAAACTTCTACTGGGTAAGAACAGCGAATGAAGCCTTAACGAAGTAAGTTGTGAAGAATGCTATGTTAACGAGAGCACGTTTTCAGAGCCCTCGGTAGATGTGAACGAGTCAATCGTCGAGGAAAATGTCATTGCAACGTTATCTGGTGATGATGACGAACCGATTGTGGAAGAAAAATTGGAGGATTCGACCGAGTCAACAAGCCGCTCTTTGCGACAGGAAGTAGCTACTTTGAAACAAGAACTTGTACATTTGATGAAACTCAACAAACAAGCGGAAATCGGTAATGCCGTCGTGTATTATGCTATTGCTTAAGAAAGTCGTAGTACTTAAATAACTTACAATGGGTGTAAACCAAGATTGAAATAAACAAACATCAATCGTTGTAGCATTACATTGTCATTACAAATGCAATGTCTCGCTCGCTGGAGCACTGCTTCGATGACCATTTCACGCATGACTTAACATATGAAGCTTAGGTTAATTCAATGTTGAGAGCAGTTTCAAAGTTGACGTTGTTACAACTGTGTTTCAGAAATGCAAAAATCAAAAGAGAAATTTGAACGTTTCAATTTTCGCGCCTCTCATTCGGAGAAGCTGGTGAAGGAGTACGAAGAGCGTGAATCGGACCACAAGCAGGCTTTGGATGCCAAGGATTCGCAGCTCGCAGTCTTGAGAGTTCGACTTCAAGAAGCGGATCAAGAATTGACCGCAAAGAAGACACTTTTAGAATCTTTGCAGCAGGACAGAGAACGGTTGGTTTTTCATTACAGTAGCGTCATCTTTTCGATTATATATATATTAATTCAATTTTTTTTTTTGTTAAAAATAAGACTATTACAGGATCATACCGATTCGAATGGCTTGCATGGTCAGGCTATTCAAACGCTCAAAGAAAAAGTTGAAGAATCTGAAAATGTTCTACAACGAGAAAGGAATCACTTTAAGATGATTCAGGTAAAAATCCATCGTTTCGTGGGTGGTCGAAATGCTTTAAACATACGATGGAGTAATTTCACGTTCCTTTCAGGATGACACGTTGTGCAGACTAGCTAAAATGGAAGAAGAACATAAGGAAATAGTCGTCAGTCTCAGAGAAGCGCAACAGCAGGCAACTACGGAACGATCGCGTGCTTCGGAGCTGGGTAATCAGTTGAAAGTGTCCAAAACCACGGTGGAATCGATGAAACGGGAGCTTGCGGATTATAAGCAAAAGGCGCACAAGATACTCCAGTCGAAAGAGAAGTTGATCACCAGTTTGAAGGATACTTCTTCCAGCGGTGGAGTGGTTTCGACAGACTCGGTCATCATCACTATGAATGCCGAGCTAGAGCAAATCAAGTGAGTGGTTTATGTCGAAAGACACGAAAGGATCTACACTGTTGCATTACGTGAAGAAATGAGTTGTTGTTGTTGTTGTTTTCAGACAAGAGCGTGATTTGCTCAAAGAGGAGCTTCATCAATCCAATAGTGCCGTCGAGCAGTTTCGGGAAGAAATGCAGGACGTGGAGTCGCAATTGCGTCACGAGCTAGGATTGGCCAGCGAACAGATAAATAATATGGAAGAAGAAATTCGGTCCGAGACCAAGTTAAAGGAGGACTCCTTTCAGGAAAATTCACACCTCAGAGAGGTTAGATGATGATGATAATGTAAAATGGTGTTGAGTAACATTTTTACAATTTGGAGGAGACATGTTTAAAGATGCGAACTTGCCTTGCTGTCTACGAGCTACTTGATACTTCTTGCACCGATATCTTTGCACACGTGTTTTACTCGAAATTATGTGTTGGGAAGGTGGAATTGCACCTGACGCCCTTCAATTAATGATGATGATAATTTAAGACCACTTAACTCGAATTTCTTGTGCAGGAGCTGCAATATTACAAAGAAGAAATGGGTCGACAGAAGAATCTCTACCAGTCGCGTCTTTCGGATCGAGATAAGGAAATAGAAAAGTTGCAGAAGCAGGCAAGCCAAAAACAAAAACGTACATCAATTCATTTTCTTTTGCGATGACGATGATGTTGGAACGAACATTTGGTTTGTCATAGTTGACAATGAAGGTGATGAACAACAGTCAAGTGGAACTCGAATCTCGGTTACACGCACTGACGGAGAGCCTGATACAAAAGCAGACGATCGTCGAAGCTCTCAGCACCGAGAAGAGTTCTCTTACGCTACAGTTGGAACGGTTAGAGGTCAGCACACTTAAACGTTGAAAGTAAACTTTTCACATTCGGTTGACCGTTGTTGATAATTATTATCGTTTCTTTCGCTAAAGCAACAACTGAAGGAATATCAGAGTTATGCGTGTCGTACCAACTCGCACACCATCAGCGTTGCGGAAGATTCCAACAGTATGTATTGTGTTGAAGCTTAATACGCCGCCAACCCAATGTTGGTCACTCATTCTAAAATTGTTAATTGTTGCTAGTCAAAAGCCGAATTCCCGATTTTCTATTGGAAAGCCCCTTCGACGGCCGAGTGACGAGGAGAGTGAAGCGTGCGTATTCGACGCTAGATTCCTTCAGCGTGCAGTTAGGACTCGTCTTGAGACGTTATCCCATGGCGAGAGTGATGGTTCTACTTTACATGGTACGCTGCTGCTTTTCACGTTGACACGTCTCTTGAATTGGTTTTTTATCCTAATCACTGCGTTTGCATCGTAGGGGCTCCTTCACTTCTTGGTTATTCTTACGCTGTTCACTCACTCCCCCGAGGTCCAACCCAACAAGGCAAACAAATGAACACAACCTGGTGAAGAGCCGGAAGCAGATTGTAAATAACGTTTTATAAAATTTAAGTTCAGCAATTGAGAAATGAGCATGGGTGACATTTTTCATGCTTTCTGCCATGTACATTGCTTGTAAAAGATTTTTGTACATATATGTGGAACGCACGAATTAAAAATTTATATTTATAATCATTTTAAAACCATGTATCACTGTTTTTCTGTTTGTTTTAAAAAGTGTTTATTTATCTTTGGATTTTTAGCAGTCGCATTTGTTGGCAAGAGTAGCAGTCAGTGTTTTTTAATTGGCTTTCTAGCTTGCAATCTCATCGAGTTGTTGAAATTCGAAACCGTAGCAGCTTGGTCTTTTTTCAAAGGAACGCATTTATC
Organism: Cryptops parisi; assembly: GCA_034695005.1. NCBI lineage: Eukaryota > Metazoa > Arthropoda > Chilopoda > Scolopendromorpha > Cryptopidae > Cryptops > Cryptops parisi. Next base: position 10,624 of record JAQIWH010007387.1, read on the forward strand.
ACTACGCACAGCATTTTCTGCGATGAAGTCGAGATACTGATCGACGCGGACGTAAACGCCACCAACACCAAACGTACCGCAGTCCAATCCGAAAGAAACGATTCCCGTCTGGTAGGTCACTTCCCCCATTTCCATCATGAGCGGTCCACCAGAATCCCCCTAGTTGGCACGTTCGTCTCAGTTCAAAATGTGGAAAATTGTAAAGGAATAAAAAGCGTACCTACTTGACAAGAGTCTTTGGTTCCATTTCCTGCACACAGCATTTCGTTGGTTATAATAATGATTCCGCTGTACGCTTGTTGACATTCGAGCGGCGATTGTATTTCCAGGTTAGCCACTTGCAACGTATCGCTGTATAGACCCGCTAAAGAAAAATGAAAATCGATCGGTAACTTAACTTTCGGCAACCGGAAAATAGCGATGGTGCGTTTTACCATTGGCTAGCCTGCCCCATCCAGCGACCATCATCGTTCGTCCTTCTAAATCCATAATAGCGCTTGGTAAACAAATGGGAGAGATATCGGGTGTGAAAGTAACGCTGCGTGAAAGACGGACGAGGGCAATGTCGTTAACTGTGGTGTCGTGGTCGTAATTAACATGCTGGATGATGCGCTCGATGCCAATGATCTGGAGGCCTTTTTCTTCAGGTGTCAGCAAGTTGTGCTCGCCGAGAATGATGCGCAACAATCGCTGTTCACGAACCCTACCAAGTAATTTGTTGTACATTCTACGAACGGAAACTCGGGGGTTTTGTCCACGAATATGGACAGGGTTTCCGTAAGTACATACTTAAGTACAAGTACTTTCTGAGTAGGTACTTTAAAGTTCTTTAAAATACAAGTACCAAGTATGGCTCAATAAATGTACTTAAGGCCAAGTACCAAGTATACGGTACTTAAGTACA
>JAQIWH010007388.1:0-11527 GCA_034695005.1 Cryptops parisi
TATGACCAATGACCCTATGACCAAAAGCTCATATGACCAATAGTCCTTATGACTAATAGTCCTTATGACCAATAGTCTGTGACCAATAGTCCTATGACCAATGGACCGGATACCAAAGAATTAGTGTTTGTATTGAGTCGCATGTGTGAATTTTATCGTCTTAAATCATTCTAAACTAAGGCGGAAAACTTTAATTTGAGAAAATGACTTGATGTATGGCTTGTCCATAAGGTTGGATGCATGCTATTTCGACTAGGCTAGTTCATAGTCTTGTGTAACACATCGATTCGATTCAACGATATATGAGGGTAGGCTGATAAGTTTTGTCATCATGCTTGTATGTTCTCAAGTAGTTGGTGGAGATATTAACTGATGGTGCTCTGTGTAAGCACCAGAACATAACTTACACTTTCACAAAGTAGCACCTCTGAGGAAGGATATCCGGCTGTTTAGTAGCATAGAAAATGACAGCATGTATGGACGTGCGGTCATGCAGGGGGTGGAGGTTAAACCACTTATCACACTGCTCTTCAGAAATTCAATTTGCCTCATCCTGCATATGATCTAGATTGAATGTTTTTTATTCTCAAGGTTAAAGGAACATGAATAGCAGGTCGTTACAGGCAGCAGTGTATAAGTTGTGGTGATGTTCACTTGTTGCTGCTGGTGCCTCCCTTGCTGTCGTGGTTTTTATGCTTGGGATCAAAGCCATGCAGAAAGCGTTTCTTTCCATCCCAGCTCGCTTGGCGGGCTGAGTGCGTTTATGGGTTAGCTTGAGCTTGTCAGTTCATCCTATGCGATAACATGGGAAGAACTGATGTTACATTTTTATATTGTATTTTGTTGTGTCCAACATTTTTTTACTACAGTGAGTCTCAACTTGGATTTTTTTTCCGGTTCCTTGAGAGTTAGAGAAGTTCTACTGTATTATATTCTGTTGTGTCTTATGCAATAGCATGGAATGAACTGATGAGGCTCAAGCTAGACGGGTCTAAATGCGCTTAGCCTCCCAAACAAGCTGGGGCGAGCTGAAAAAGGCTTTGTGCAAGTTTCTGCTTGGATTAATTCACTAGTTCATTGCTAATGCAAGTATTGCCATTGCTGACGATTATGTAGAAAAATACATGATTTTGAAAAGCACATGATAGGTTTTTATTTGCTTCTATCCATTTTCCATTTCGATATGTATTACAGATTTTATCGTCATGAAGGCAAATCTTGTCATCCTGCCCTCGTAATTCTTAGTCTATGCCTAGACCATGATGCAGACGGCACGAACTGCATCTCATTCTTCCCTCATCTCATCATCGTTCTAGCATTTTTTTATTCAGCAAAGTTTCATGTGATGGCCATATGACATACCTTAATGGAAGACAGTCCTTAAACCACAAATATTTATCTCAGTCCATGTCCTGGTAGATTGCCCATTCTACAAGCCCCTTTGCAGATGGTGCTTTCTGGATCTCTCTCTTTGGGAGGTGCGGGGGAACCATGTCAGTACCATCCAGCATGTTTTTATTAGGTTCTTGAAGCTGTCTTGACCAACTTGTTTAACTACATATACTATTCGGGCAGTGTGCTTTTGTGGGACATATGACAAGCCTTTTGGGCAGTTGGTGCGCTTCTCAAAACCAAATGTCTGCTTACTCAGACAATGAATTGGTGGCCTCACTTAATGCATTAACTCAGCAACTATGAAAAGTGACTTAGTTCACTATGGTTTATCATGATCCATTTGTTCTGGGGAAAGCACCCTGGCAATGTCTGAGACTTGCAAAGCTTCTGGTGCAGAACAATGGTTGGTAACAGAAGCACCACTGGGCTAAGTTTCCAAGCTCTGAAGTCATTATCATCATTTCAAATATTCATTAATGTTGTAATGCTTCCATTTTTGACATGAAACATTAGTTCCAACAGCTTGGGTTTTAAAACCTATATTTTATTATTTAATTACTAATAGTTAGCATGTGCTATAGGGAAGGTTATTATTATGGATAGCCAATATACAAATAACTAACCAACTCCATTAAGTTGGTTGCAGAATGCTACCAAAGCATGTATGACACACTTAAGGAGTGCTCATGGGGCAATATTGCCTATAGCCTCGTCAACGAGATAAGTGGAGCTTTGACACACTTGAGAATTCTGCATGATAGGCTGGGCTAAAGCATCCACATTCTCCCCCCTTTCTCCACATACACATAAACAGATTATTATCATCAACTAGCTGTACCCTGCCACGCGTTGCTGTGTCAGGGTGTTATATACCTGTCACACCTCTTACAGGTGTGACAGGTATATAACACGTATTTAAAAATGATTGACTATTCGAATGCAACGTTGTGGCCAAACGTGAAAGTAATCGGTGCAGAACTTTTCGCGTCCATCGGTTACGACAAACGAACATTTACATTTATCTTTATATAGATTATGAATTATGAACTAAAATGAATTTACAACCAAAATATTTTATTCCTTTCTAAACTTGAAAACAACAGATTTGCTCAATCATCTATAATACATGGATTATTGTTCATAATGTTAAAAATTTGTGTTTTAGGGCCGTAACTATGTTATGCATCACTTACGATCACTTGTAGGGGAAAAAACATTTTAGTCGCTAGCACTTGTGCACGAAGGGGCATTTCTCACCATATTCCAAGTTGAATGGACAGCCTCAAAATATCTGACTGGTTTGATATTCTCATTGCATGTGACAGTTTTGTTATCGCGCAATGATTCATGGGAAAGAGATTCTATGAAACATTTGCTTTCTGCACCCGAGACATTGATCCTATGCTCGTACATGAGGATTGGCTAGTTCAAATATAACATTACAGCGATTGTAATCATGCAAGCTACTTAATAGTTTGCTGTGGCATTAGAAACTCGTCGAATACTTTAATTTGATCACCTAGTGATGCATCATGTATGGCGGAAGCTATATGCCAGTATTTAAAGATTGTGCATACAAAAACAAGACAACTTGGTGGAGTTTGATAAATGAGGTGTCTATGAATTCATCTCTAAAGCGTATTTCACAATTAGACTTTTCTGTCTGAATTTCCTTGTCCGTTCGATTTTTCTAAAATTTGTACCGAAAAATCAGACGCACACATATTTTTCATTTTTAACGAGTTGTAAATGTTTGTATATATTTATCTTTATATATTTATTGCGTCCCATTGAGACAATAATACACAACATGCAATAATCATTTGTACATAACGAAAAAACATCAAACAAGGTTCATAAAAAGGTTAATTAACACTTTCTGAATTAGGATGGGCAATAACCAATCAGCGTCGATATGTGTGAAGGGGGAGCCTGCACATGTTTTGGGGTAAAAACAAACATAGCTGCCAAGCTATGCTAATTTTTAAAAATGTTGATAAATAAACTTTATAGGGTATTTAAAATGACATTAATCATTGAAAACTGCGCTACACAAATCCTGATGTATTTGAGTAGCGTGATTTTGTGGAGCAGTCTGGATCAATCATAGAGCGCAGTGTACATGTCATTCCACAAGTCATTCAACTCTATTAACACGGATTTAAATGTTGAACACCTACGTTTTTTTAAAGCACCGATGGCGATCTGTTCGATTTTTTTCACCCACAGATCCTTATTGTGAAATAGGCTTTGTGTATTTCAGTATTGCAGTGTCGAGTATCAATGCCTATATGCTGTTATTAAAAACTAATATGGCGGATGCTATATGCCAGTATATAAAGAGTATGCTTAAAAAGAATGTTTAGGGATACTGATAAATTTTAACGGTGTTCATTTCCGTTAGGTGTAGCCAGTGCTGTGTAACGGAAAATATAGAAACTTAGTATCTTAAAAAATATACGACTGAAAATTCTAAAATTTTGAGATTTTTTTTTGGGGTGTCTGTGGTATATACTAAGTTTCATCAAAAACAAAAAAATGTTTTTAATTTATTTTGTTCGATTGGGCATGGAATGACTCAGTTGTCTGATTCACTGAGTGGTCTCAGTCACTGCCTTTGGTTGAAGTCTGATTGTTTTATTGCTGGTTTCAAGTCTGGTGCTGGTTCCAATTTTGGTGTGACAGATGAACAAACAAAGGAAATGGTTTAGATTTGTAAATCTAAAATTGGAAATAGAAGTATTAGGACAGTTATACTGGAGAAAATGAACAAAATCACATGTTCATATTTGAGTGACCGAAGTGAGGTCTATGTGTCGAGAAGTGGGACAAAATGGCATTTGTCTGGGTGTGTATGTGTGTGTGTGTCTATGTCTCGCGATAACTTGCGAATGGTTCAATGGATTTACTTCAAACACAAGTTATTCAGAAGGGCTTCTTTTGACCCATTAAATTTTGGTTGCAATTTTGGATTGCATTAATTTTTTCAATCTAAGGTCTAAACGCCTATAATGGTTATACTCATAATGGAAAAAAAATGGTCACTTAAAATGTCAAATTTTCTTGTGTTAATCAGTGAAACATCGTAAGCTCTACTATAACTCAATTATTTGTTATTTCAGATGCTTTGTGCTGGCAGTGCTTCCGAACCTCGGGTGGTAATGGGTGGAAATGCAACACGGTAAGAAAAACGAAATACAAATGTGACAATTAAATGTGAACTGGTTCCCAAGCCGGCTTTTGCCAAAATTTTCTGTTGAAAATTATTTGTAGGAAAATGTAATACGGTAACTCCCCTTTATCCATTGATTCGGTGGTTGACTTTGATCCTATACTATGTCAAATTTTCTTATATGTTTTATTTTGTTGCGCAGTTCTGAATGTTTTGTTTTGGTGAAATTTCTGGCTTTTTTTGTGTGTAAAGAATGGCTCTCAAGTGAAATAAAAGTGATGCTGGCAATTCAGATATGTTAAAGAGCATGTTTAAAATTACATTGCTCTACAAGGGGTGCATTATATTGATTTACGATTAGTCTCTTGCTTCAGATACAGTAACTGACAAGTCAAAAGCTGGGGGTCACCTTTTCAATACCATGTTTGTGGAGACGTGTTGCTCACAGTTCATCGATGTTTGCGAAAAGATGTCTGGGCAGGGTTTTTCATGTCTCCGAACAGTTGAAAATCATTGGGGCCAGGTTGAAAGAGTACAGTGGGTGGGACAGCACCTGAAACCTCAACATGGTGCTGGTGTAGCATAGAAATCAGTGCTCTAACCAGATTGATCAGCGCTGCCCTTTATATTATTTGCAGCGTGTAGTGAGAGTGGGGAAATAAGACGCCCGGAGTATCCTATCTGGCCGGTTCTGCAACCTGGGGGTAGACCACGAAACTTTCTGGAGGGGTTTTGAAGTGAATTGTGCATAGTTTCCCCATTCGGCGGCTAGTTTTTGGATTTTCAGGGTGGTGTTTAAACCCCAAAACACTCCCTGACTGAATAGAATTCTTTGGCGATGGGGGAAATTGAGAAGTTTATCATGCGATAAAAGTTTATAATCATTAGGCGATTATGTGGAATAATGAGTAAAGCGTATACTTTTGAACTAACATACATAGTGTGTTTATATATCATTATGTTTTGATCCAAAGGTGGTTTTTCAAACCAGCCTCTTAATAGCATTTAGTACTATTTAAATACATGCACTTATAAAATATACACTAACATCTGAAATATGCCAAAATTTAGGCATTGTACTGGTGCAACAATGAATAACATCCTCACCAATTTGGGGGGGGGGGCTACATATAAACCAAAAAACATGCAACTTCATGCAAATCTGAGGTCTAGTGATGACGTGTTTCTGTTTGCTTTATTTTTTGAAACATTTACTTTTTTACTATAGTCCAATGTTGCAAAAAAAATTTTAAAGGGGGAGCGCTTAAATGTTTTTAACATCAAAAGGTTAACATTCAATGCATATGTATATTTTTTTATTCATGTACATCAATTACTCAGGAACTGCTGGTTCAATTGGGACTAACCCTCCCCTTCACCTCTCGCCGTACCCTCACCTATGATTATGAACTCTGGGTAATGACTGAAAAAACGAGCTTGCGGGTACAGGCAACCAAAATGAGGTTTCTTTGTCGGGTTGCAGGACGCACTCTATTCGACAAAGTGCAAAGTTCTGTGATCCGAGAAAGCCTCAAAGTCGAACCGCTACTTCTCTGGATAGAGAGATCTCAAATGACATGGCTTGGTCATGTCCTGAGAATGCCTCAAACAGCTGGGTCAATGTTTGTACTGCGGCGGTGGATCGAGATGGTAGACCATTCTGTTTGGGCTTGCCCACCACAACCTCGGCGGCACGCCGGGATAAACGGACCCAAAAATGATGATGATGATGATGATAAATAAATTATATTATGTTATTTTTTAATTACATGAAATTTGCTCTTCAGCTATCTATGTATTTTTATGTGAGGTGGATACATTTAATTTTCAAAGGTGGTGTTTGAATTTAAAATAAATAAAAGTTTAAACCTAAACCAATAGCTTTACTGTAATGGATGTTGTGAAGCAACATGAGTTAAAACGATAAATTGCATAATGAAAATGAAAAACGTTTGTAATAAAGAAATGTCATGTCACTTATAAAAGTCCGTATTGAAATTTTATACAAGAATGCACAAGGGCAAGCTGACAGTAATAAGTTTTGTCTGACGATAAAATCTGTAATACAGATAGAACCTCACTAATGCGGAAACTTGGGACCAAAAATTTGCCGGATAAGTGGGTTTTTCGAACCAGTGAAGCTTAGGGAAAAATGGCAAAATAAAATTTAAATTTAAAAAAATTATAAATCTAGAGTATTGACTGCTACTTTTATTGTAAATTTAATATTTATGAACCAAAAGTATTCATCGTAAATCAAAAAGTTATGAACCAAAGTATTTACTGTAAATTCCAATTGCCAAATTAATGAGGTGCTACCTGTACATATCAGAGAGCATAATTGTTAGAAGCAAATGACAGCCTTATTTATCTTTCTGCAAAATAGCCAGAAAAAGCAATGCAAATGCACCAATGGTGAACTAGTGTGTTGATCCTGTGGACATAGAACATACGACTGATCAGCATCAGTGGCAAACAACACCTTGCATTGAAGCTATAGCGATTGCCCTTCAAGTTCCTTTAACTTAGGAAATACTCGTATGCATAAAAATGTCGCATGGTGCCAGATTTGGGCTGTATGCCGCATGAGGAATGATGGTACAATTGAGTCTCTGAAGAGCCTCCACATTGTGATGATTGGTGTGCATTATTGGGATGCAGGATTGCATCCAATCCTGGCTTTACCTTAGTCAATCGTGCACGCAACCAATCCTGCTTGTATCCTTGTCAATTGTGCACACAACCAATCCTGGCTGTACCCTTGTCAATTGTGCACACAACCAATCCTGGCTGTACCCTTGTCAATTGTGCACGCATCCAATCCTGGCTGTACCCTTGTCAATCGTGCACGCATCCAATCCTGGCTGTACCCTTGTCAATCGTGCATGCAACCTCTTCATGGTGTTCACGTATATCTCTGAATCCACAGTTTTGTGATCAGTCAGAAACTTTGTGTATCCATATATACTGCCTGTTATTATGCTGCTGAACAGCCAAAATATTCTTGCCACTTTCACGGTGTTGCCACTTTGTGATTCTGATTCTGGTCCTTACACAGGCATCACTTGTTAATACCTTTACCAACTACTTGCCGACATACAGGTAAGGAGGAAAAACTTGTCAGCCCACCCTCGTAGTAATATGATGGGCCTTAAACCCAATTGTACTCTTGCCTCACGATACAACATTGTCACATTTTTGCTCGTGACCCTGGGGTTTTAAACTAAAGGAAGCAACAAAAGATGTGTTGGACAACCTGGCAGAAGATCATCCATCTCCAGTCTTTTTTTTTTCTCGATACTTTTTTAACCGACTTGAAAAAGGAGGTTAAAAATTCGACGCTTAGATGTATTTTTTTTTTTATGTATGTACATCCATCACTCAGAAAACGATACTGGTCCGATTGGGACTAAGCTTTGGGTATCAACTTGGAATTCCTAATAGGTGGTCCCAGTTTGTCTCATACTCTCCTCTCACAGTCTTATATTTATTTCATCAAATTCCCATACGCTTTCTTATGTTAAGTTAAAGAAACAAATAAGGAGAAAACAAAAACCTTATTTTGCTGACCAGTGCACACCAAACACGCTGAACGTTTTGCCTTCGTTTCAAAAGACTTCCTCAAGGTACAAAAATACACCAGCAGCAACAGAATACAACGGTCAAATTTCAAAATCAGTCAGACCCTCCACTACTACCCTACACCTAACAAACGAAAAAACCACATTCACACGTGCTTCTGCTCTCACAATTACCACTCCACAACATACTTGAGGCATACCACACAACAATATAAAAACAAAAAACCAAAAACAGTCATACATTACTTTCTCCCACACAAACTTTTCTCATCCCTGCTCTAAACTCCCCCCCCCCATTCAAATTAGAATCATCATAGCTGCCAATTGCTATCCCTTCTCTGATATTCCTCGCATTCCAACATTTTTTCCTATCGACAATACACGAACTCAAATCCACCCTATTACTTTCGTTCATAGCATGTAGCGAATGCGGCTATGTATTCACTCTATTCTGGTTTCTCATTGTATAACTATGTTGGTGCATACTGTCTTTAATAACTTGTCCAGTCTCACCTCATACACTTTGTCACAATCACAATATTCAAACATATATACCACATCTCTCTTCACTATCATTCCTCTTTTTATTTGCCAGGCATCTTCCAAGCATCTAAAAATAAAATTTAACTCCAAACCTCTTAGAATCCTACCGATTTTTCCCGAAACCTTCCTAGATACGCAATCTCAACCCTCGTCGAATGATTCTCAAACTCTCAATTTTCATCTTTTTTATCTTTAATTTTTCTAAAACCTTTATCGATCACATCATCCGGATACCTGTTCTCCTTCAAACAAACTCTTAACCTATTCACATCCTCATTCAAACTCTTAGCATATTCACATCCTCATTCAAACTCTTAACCTATTCACATCATCATTCACATAGCACGCATCAGAAATCTTGCAAACTATCATACATACACTGAATCATGTTTATTTTAATTCCTTTTCCTAATGATTCTCTCCACCCCATCAGATTCCCAACTAACATTCTTTTTTGAACTATTTACACCATAATTCCATTCATTCCTTATAATCTCAACATCCAAAAATGCGTTCTTTTCTTTCTTTCCTTTCTCACATTTAACCTCAGCATCTTCCATTATTTCAGTTGTTGCATGGTTAATTTAAACTAGCTGTAAACCTGTGTTTCGTACGGAAAAACAAAATTTAAAAAAAATTATTTTTCTCATCGGGAATCGAACTCGCTGCTTCAGCTTATGAACACCATGACTAACTACTTGACCACTTGATCTAACATAATAATGTCTTCTATATAAGTTGCTAAATGTGTGGTTTAGCTCCCCCTACCTCAATATTTGGGCTGCAAGGGGGATAAAATTCTAAACATTTTCACCTCCAGAAATAGGGAGGTAATTAGGGATTATCTCTTCTGAGTTTGGTTCCAATTGGTCCAGCGGCTTAGGAGCTTTATTGGTGCACATAAACTAATCGACCGTCTTTATAGATACGAATTTAAAGATGCATAATAACTAGGAACTAAAATCACTTCACTGAATAGCATAGGTGACAATATGTAATTTTGGGGGTCCTGATGGGCTGCATGAGTCGGGTGTCAGGGCCGTGATCATCCCGGAGAACCATTATCCCATTCCCATGGTGAATAAAACTTAAGAAACAAGATTGTTGATTAAAAAACCATCTATGCATACACTATGGCATATAGCATCTGCCAAATTAGTTTTTAATCGAGGGCATATACACAGACACTCATGAGATTAAGACGCATCCATAGACATTTCATTTGTCAAACTGCATCAAGCCATTTAGCCAGTAGAAGGGAACAAAGAATCATACATACACTTCAAAAAATAACCCACCTTCTTGCGCAGTGTGGTAAAAAGATGATTTTTTGCCTATAAATATTTTAAAATTGTTAGCTAGAAATGGAAGGGGGGGGTAATAGGTCATCGTCAACTAAATTTTAGTGGGGCTTCCTACTCCTACTCCTGTTACTCTGAGCAAAATACCCATTGTAGATGACTTGCAGAGAAGCTGTCGTAGGGGCATGGTGCATTTTACTGTCTATTGTATCAATTTTTATTTGCATTGTTGGAAATAAGTGAAACAAAAATTGATTCCTACTAAATGGGGTCATGGCTACAACTTTCTAAACATGACTGACACATTAGGCTCGTTGCTTACTCATCGAATTCAGAAAACATTGGAATTCTCTCCCAATCTCGTGGCAAACCGAAGGTGATGGGAGGAGTGTCTAGCAAAATCCTCAAGTCAACTGTGGTTGGTGAAATGAGTCAATAGTTGCTTCATAATTTGAAACTCATTTGAAAAATCAAATCTGTTGGTTCTGCATTGAGTTTGCCCTCTTCCCGGCAGGGAAGATGCTCAGTGATATGCACGGTTGTATGGATAATGTCTTTTTTGGGGGGTTGCTCTAACATCCGAATAGCGCATCATTAATTTTAAAATTACTAGCTGCATGCCTGTGCAGAAGCACGGTTACCCGTTAACCTTTAGAGCTCAATGAGAGGGCTATTATATGTGTTCGTTTAGTCGAGCGGTCTAAGCGCTTCTTTCTTAACCTGTTAAAGCCCAAGTTAATTTTTTTTTAAAATTATTCTTTCATTCTGCCTATTGAAGCAGGATATACAAGTTAAAATTATTTTTTTCATTCAAATTGATGAGCTATGACGTGTCCTACATATATATGACGCTGGCATCTCGACTTATCAACTTCAATGCAAATGCGATTATTATGCACATTATACTCTCTACTCCCTTAAACTATAGGACCCCCTACTCTACTAAATTCTTTTCGACTTATAGCCCCCTTTCTCTATATTTCAAAAGTGGTAGATAAGATCCTTTTCAAGGAAATTATTGACTTGGTGCATTCCAAGTCAATAATTTTTCAGTCCACGACACTTACCAACGCCTACGGCACAAAACCAAAAAAATTTCCATAAATTTTCTTCCACATATTTGCGACTATATTTATACTTGCAAATCTGAAAATAAGGACCTTATTGCAATCACTGATGTCGCAAAAGCTTATGACACTCTTTCTGCAACGAAGTTATAAAGAACATGTTAATGCTGGGTCTTTTCAGTTATTCAATATATCTTCTTCATGACTACTTATCTGATAGGTATTTTAAAATTGGCTCCGATGAAAATACAAGACTAAGTTCCACTAATGGGGTCATCCAAGGCTCTTCTATTTCAACGACCCTTTTTTCCTCAGTAGTAAATGGGCTATATGATATTAATTTACATAGTACCTTATTCACTTATGTGGATGATAATGTGTTGATCTTGCTCTATTACAAATATCATCTGCACATTGCTGATTATCATATGGAAAATGATCTCCGCACCCTTGAGTGTTGGTACAGGG
>JAQIWH010007389.1:0-11527 GCA_034695005.1 Cryptops parisi
TATAAATGAAAAATAAACCTTTACATACAACGTCCTATGATATAAGAAAAAAAACCCGTGGGACCTCTACACTGTGGACATATGTCATTATATGGGGAACACACAAAATCCTATACAGGATGCAACACAATTTTATCTGATAGATAACGTAAGCTTCGTCATAGTTATGACAACTTTAACCTTAACTGACCCCTTTCATTATCGGACGGTCACTGAAGTGAAGAGAAGAAAAAAATCGATTGAAAGAGAGTCCCCAATGGTTTTGAAAGTTTTACTTTTTTTACATATATATACAAGTATATACACACACACACACATACATTTCCCCTACCTTGTTCCTTTCTTTTGGCTTTTCATACATAATCAATTTTTTTTCGTCCTATGCATGTATCGTGTCCCTCCAAACTACTTCCTCCTTTTCTTTCTCCCTGCTAGTAGGACCGGGCCCTGTGTCCAGATGGTACACAACGTAACAGACCCATAAATTAACGGGTGGCCATCCGCGTCCTTTCTCTCTCTCACTTTTTACCCCCTCCCCCCTTCTCTTCCTATATATATATCTATATATGCATAGTAAAACGTGGGTTGTCGTTTTCATCTTTTTACCCCTTTCTCCCAGAGACTTTTCCTACTGGCCACTTGCTGCCTTGCCTATCCGAGGGGTGGTTGTTGGACACACTAAATCCTGCACCTCTGGGCTGCAGCTGCCCATTGAGAGGTGATCCCCCACCCTGGGAGCAACAGCAACATGCAATAGGCAGCGTGTGGGAACCTGACCAGTTACTCACCACCCTTTGAACCCCTCGCGAGAGGTGTGGTCGGTGTAGAACAAAGCTCCATTCAACCGAGGTTGTCCAGCACATAAACCATCCGGTAAACACGCACCCGTAAACAAATGCCACAGTTACTGTTTATGGCGCCTTTTGCAAAATCCCAACAACAACAACAACTACTCATCATCGTTCGACTAACAACTTTTCACGATTGGCCTTGTTTCGTAGTCAATTTTCTCCTACTATCGATACAGTATATATATTTATATATATATACATGTATAAAGAAAAAATTAGAAGAAATCAAAGGGTGGGGATAAGAAAAATGTCGCTCTCTTTTCTCTTAGTCAAGGTTCTTCACTTCTTTGCTAGAAGAATATTAATTAAGGGTGGCAACTATAAAGAATTCTCCCCTTAACTTAACAAAAAAAGCATAGTTTGCTAAACAATAAATCTCCAAATGTTGATTGTAAAAGGGGAGGAGAAGGGTTCAAAATATGAATACCCTAGCCAGGCACTTCCTGGGACGGTAGTGGAATTTATAATGTCCAATTAACATCGGTAAGTAATAAGTCAATATCAAAGGAAAAAAAACTATTTCATTCATACGATGATGTATAATATGTAAGCTTTTGCTGAATGTATCTTTACAAACTGTTCTCCGATAAATGGAACATGAACATAAAAATGACAACCAACAATTAACAATATAAACCTATCACTCAATAAAATGCATATAAAGAGAATAACGTGATTATATGAAAAAGTAAACTATTTTAACTACCGGTACTGTACTATAAATCATTTGTGAAATACAACATACACCTAACTCTGCCTTGATTACGCCGTTATTTCACACAACTTCTCAACTTCCGTATAATTTTCTCAATTTCAATCAAACTGTACAATCTTTACATCACCCAACTAAACTTGTATCCCAATCAGCAATTTTTAAATCCGGATATTATCTCATTAAAAAAAAAACAATTCGTAAGAAATAAATACATTGTTTAATGACTATTCTAATTTGACAGTCAAGTCACCAACTAATAACTAACATGATTAATTTGTGTTCCAAATTTGCAACTTTCGAATTTAAAAAGGTAGTTCAAAAAGTTCCTGAAAAATTTAAATAGTTATTTCTTTCCGGAACTTTGTTGGTCTACTCTCGTAAACTATTTTTTAAGTAAAATCTTTCGTGAAACTGTACGTTATAGGATCATGTTTCAAGGTGTGAACTATGACTCCTGTGTGAAAACAAATGTATTCTTATTATTGAGTTTACAACTTGCGATATTAAGCTTTTTACATCGAAAACATGTATTATCATTACATTCTAAATACAATGATTGTGTATGCAGTAAGAACGCCGTAAGAGCTTTTGTTTTGTGATTACCATATCTAGTCACAGCTGTCATCTGTGACAATGAACTGCTGTCATGTACAATATTTGGTATGCTATTATAACACTTAATTTTTGCTATAAAACCAAAGCTAATTTCTCTTGCACATTATTCACTACAACACTGTCTATACGAAATTTTGTTCAAACTTCAAGAAGATGACAATGACAAACGAGTAATGGTAAAAAATCAAATTATAAACCGAAATTAAAAATAAATCACTATTCGATTGATGTACATCGTAATTGAGATAAACAATCGAATAAACAGTAGAGATAAACAATTTTTGTCAGATATAGATTTTCTAAAATAACGCGCTTTTTGGCTTGTTTTTGTTTTGTTTTTTTTAAAAAAAAAAAAAAAAGTGAAAGTGATCACCCTGAAACTCGCACGATGCATTATGTAAGCGTTGCAAGTTGAATGGTCACACAGCAAATTTATTATTCTGTTCTTGGATGCTTTAATACATTGAGAAGAAAACGAGAGCGAGCGGACCCAACTCTTTGCAACCACCCAGCCCAGAAGAATAAGACAAGAACTTGTATGGCTTGGTTGCTGCGGGCATAAACAACTTCGGGCCAAGCAACATCCACACACACACACACATACAAAAAACCATCTCTGCTTGCCTCATTTCCCCATCAACTATGTGGCTCAGCCCGTGAGCCTACTCCTGAATCAAGTTTTTGTCCAGCAAGCCCAAGTGAAAGAAGTGCAGCCTTTACAGCAAGGGTAAACAGCTAACAAAGGGTTGCCAGCTCGTCCAAACTGTGCTGTGCCCTACTTTGCAGAAATTAAAACTGTTAATAGTTGCATCATAGATATACATATATATAGACCTACAATATCGATGGTCCCCAAGACTCTTTCCTATTACCACACCATCACCTTAAGTCACCATCGTCATCCAGCGTGTCTATAGTTAACAACTAGGAAAAATAACTGAAAGGTTTTTTTTATACAAGCGATGGATGATGGAGAGCATGAAGAAGAAGAAGGAGGAGAAAAAAAAGATAAAGAAGAAGGAGGGGGGGTAGAAAGAGGGAGTAAACAAACAAGAAAAACAAGAGATGCCACTGGGCACCACAAGTGTGGGAAAAGCACGAATTGAAAACTTTCTTGTACTACTAGCACTAACGGTTTCAAAAGGTTCCTCGACGAAGAAGAAGAAGAAGAAACGAAAACGCTCTTTTCGACTGATGAAGTTAATTTAGCCACATTTGCACCGATGATTAACCGTATAATAATGAATTATTACTATTATTTCGACATGTTCCTCGCAGCTAAATAAACTTTTTTTTTCTGTATTATGTGTCACTCGGATATTGATCGATATTGCTAATTCTAAATAGCAAAACCATGCATCGGTTTCATTAACAACTGTTTTAATTGTAACGATATTGAATCCAAATACAGTGGAATCCGGTTATTGTGATCATTTTTTGGTAACAATAACTGGCTGATAACATTAAACAATGGAAATAAAACATTGAACAGTGTCTTGGGACCGACTGACAATGACAACAATAGCCGATTAGGATAACACTATCCGTGATTATAATAACCGGATTCCACTGTATCTTGATATAACACGAGTGAAAACATCGAAACTTAATTTTATTATGACAGTCCATAGCTATTAACTACGATGTTAAAATTAATCATTTTAAAAGTACCTATACGATTTTCAAAATCGTATTACTGTTCAATAAATATCGATTTACTTGTAAAGAGAAAAATAAAACAACCTATTAGGTATACAATATAGCTACATTCTCACAGTTTACACAAAAAAACAACCAGTTATTTTAAACACCGTTTTAAAACAAAATGGTCACTCGTGTAGAATATTCCGAATATTCCACCTTTCAAATGAACCACACATACTAAGCGAAATTTCAGTAAGTGTGAACGATATAGACAAACTTGATGAACTGGGTATACCAAATGCATGCAATATTAATTCACAGCAACAACAACAACAAAATAAAACAACAACAACTGACACACACACACTTGAAAAAACAAGCACGTTCACAGTATATAAATCCCAGTGTCATAACATGCACAAGCATTTCTTCTACATGTGGGATAGGCCCACCATCACTAACTTGTGAGCATCCATGAAAGTTTTAAAAAAACCGATCCATTTCTCGACCGATCACATACACAGGGTGGCCCAAAAGCAGATTCACACTTTTTAAAATATATTTTGGTACTTTTCAGTTAAACGAGAAGCCACTTGTTCGTTATTATAGTGGCAGGGTCATGTTAGCATGAAGTGGTTATTGTTTTTCACTAACCTAACCCACAGTGTCTATGAGTATGGATACCAGGTTCGATTAAGTGAAAAATACAAATAAAATTTGTATTTTATTTACAAATTATTACTATTTGTAGTGGTGGTCGAGTTTGTACCACCACTGCCTTTTTTTACTATGTTCTATTGAGTAATCTTCTGTTTTAAATTTGTATAATTTTTAATTTGTACAATATATTATAACTAAAAGATAACCCGTACTGTGGCACGGGTTAAGTAGAAAGGTATTTGTGGTTTAAGAATTTGCTAGTTAAAACTAGCTAGGAATTTGCTAGTTAATTTTGTTATTGCAAGAAGCTAGGTAGGAGGTCGGGCGTTTAATCGAAATGTACATTGTATTTATTAACGTCGGTACTTGGCCAGGTTCAACACTGATCACGACCATAAAATTACACGAGCACAATAAATGCCAAGAACTAAACCACAATATACCAAAATAGAAAGCTGTAAATAAGCTCTAAATAAATAAGTCAGGAATTTATAACAATCATTAGAACACGAAATGCTAAGCAGTAAGTGAATGAGCTTAAAATAAATTCGATGAAAATAACTTAGCTCATTGTTTTATGAAGTATTTTTTTAGTAACGACGGGTATGTTGTATCATACAGATTACAACTGTTGTGACAGTGACCAACACTTGACAGCACAAAACTTGTGCGGAATATCCAAACGTGTGAATCTACTTTCATAGGAGGGTCACCCGTCATATTAAACGGTCATCGTGTCAAAAAACAAAAAACAACTTAAACTATGTTAAAAATAAATTGAGGAATAACAAGGTGGAAGAAGAAGAAACGAAAAGTTTGAAGGAACACTTACTAGTGCCATTCGCATTCCTGGACAGTACTCGGTTCCCCACGCATCCTGGAGTGCCTGCATCGGAGCTTGGTGGACAGTGATTTAGATATTCACGCTGCTCCATAGAATCTCCCGGCCGATGGGACGAGAAGAAGCCAGCCCAGGTGAATGAAAGAGACGCATCCGTGGTATTCGAAGTGACGATTGGACTCACCACCGTGTTGGCTCTCTTCAGATGGAAACACAGTCTTAGGTAGCAGCCCTGGCTCCTAGACTATCAGCTTGAGTGGCTGTACATGCTGGCTTAATGTTGAGAGCAGTTTACACCAGCCCTTTATTTTGTTTTTGGTTGGCAAAAATAACCACACAAGAAAAAGACAAAAAAAAACAACACTATCAGCCCACCTCGTTACACTACTAGAGTTTCGACGTTAACACAACATCAACAACAACGAAAAACACACACACACAAACCGTAGCTATTACTACTATTACTACCACCGGGTCTATGGCGTAAAATCGGAAGGCACAGTAGCAGCAGCATCAAACAACACCGAGAGGCTGAATAGGAGCAAGCTGAGAATAATATAACGTTACGTGGAAGAAGAAGCCCCCACAAAAAAAATATATATATTAATATATATATATAATAAAACGGAGTAAAAAAAACACACACACCACTGCACTCCTCCACACCACAGCAGTATCTAAAACCGATTACATTTCGCACTCGCACCAACACAACAACACCACCACCAAAACAGCGCCCGAAACGTCGTCGGCACCGAAATGAATCCCGGGAAATTTCATTCAACTTTTCCTTTCAATGAAAACTCGGGGTCAGGAAGCGGACCGGGAGCCGCGTCAACGTGTTGTGTGGACACCGACCGAACCGAGACTGTTTTTGCCCAGTAGCGTTCGGTCGGGCAAGAAGCGAAATTGCACAGGACGAATACTCGTCATGACAATGGGGGAGGCAGCAAATCAACAATCCAATAAAAAGAAGAAAAAAACTTAAAAACTTTTTTTTTCCCTATGCCATCCTCAGCCCGAGCCTCGGTATCTACTGCCCCCTGGTGCCAGAAAACGGCACTCGACAAAAATCGATGCAACGAGGCGAGTGGGGCCCTCACTCGGCTACGACACTCGCGCTCGAGACGCACACCGAATCGCTACCACTGCTGTTGCTGCTGCTGCTACGGCACGACATAACACCATAACTCACTTTCCAATTTTGTTTTTCCATGCACACCCGTGAGTTAACGTGCGATAAAAGAAGCACGAAAATAGGAAAAGTTTCAGCTAAAACGTGCGACAGGGAAAAAGACAAGGAGGCGTTTTTTTTAGGGGGTATAAGAAACACACACACAGAAAAAAAACAAGCACCCACAAAGTGATGAAAAAAAAACAAAAAATTGAAAACTAACCTTTTTTTTTAGTTACATCCAGTACCAAGATTACCTAGCGCATACCTAAAATGAAGAGAAAAGAAAATCATCAGTGATCTGGGGTGGTGAAATGAATACTGTATATATACACACAAAAAAAGTGATGAAAAACGCAAAGTCCAAACTCCTCATTGCACGAACGATTTAAACCCCCATTGTTCAATATTTTAAAAAATGGTTAAAACGAATGACAATGACGTTGAAAAACTATTAAAATCAGTGGGTAAGAATTTCACGTTCGAAACCACTACCCCCCAACAACAAAAAAAAAACTGTCCCCCCAAAGAAAAGCCATAACGTCGACCCCAGAAACTGTCATCTCCGGTTTGTCCATGGTCAACGTCAAAATTCAACTTAAAATAGCTTCGCCATGTGCATGGCATGCTTCGCAAAATGCCAAACGTTCTACAAGTTCCAAACGCACGTTGCAGCATCATAATAATAATAACAAAAAACCCAAACAAACCGTAAAAGCTGTACGTACGCACAAGTCTATAGAGTCACAACCAGAGAGTGAGGTGGTATTGTATCTTTCGCAGCACGTCGAAACACTTGTCACATTTTTATAAAAAAAAACAAAAATAAATAAATAAATAAAAAAAAAACCGTAAGAAAAAAAAATAATCACGTATCCACACGGGGTGTAAAAAAAAAATCCAATTCTGAGGGGGTAAAACGGTGATGTCCGAGTAGCAGTGGTATTTTGGTGGTTAAAAATTGTTCCATTACCTGCTGGCCCGGCATGAGGAGGAACAAGAGGAGAAGAAGGAGAAGGAGCAGCAACGGCAAGGAGCCATCGGCTCAAGGTGAAGGCTCATGGCGTAGTGAGACGTTATACGTTCGTCCGTAGTGTGTTAGCTCCCCAGCCCGTGCAGAAATCTTGCAAGGAGGACAAGGAGTGGGTGTGAGAGAAAGAGAGTGAGTGAGCGAGAGAAGGCCAAAGCCGTTCGCCTCCTCCTCCGCCGTAAGGCCTACTCCTCCTCATCATCGCTCTCGTCGTCGTCGTCGTCGTCTTCTTCCCTTACCGTCCGCCCAACGCCACCACCGTCGTAGGATCCGAAACTAAAAGCCAAGCTCTTTCCACCAATAGGCCTAACTGCCCAGTTGGCCGCTACGACGACGGACGCCAGCTAGCCACGCTGCCCAAGCAACAAACCCTTACCTCTGTCT
The DNA here is from genome assembly GCA_034695005.1 of Cryptops parisi. Classification (NCBI taxonomy): domain Eukaryota; kingdom Metazoa; phylum Arthropoda; class Chilopoda; order Scolopendromorpha; family Cryptopidae; genus Cryptops; species Cryptops parisi. The sequence goes on from JAQIWH010007389.1 coordinate 7,915, forward strand.
ATACCAACCACCCACCACCCCCCAGCTCGCGCCTTTTCCTCCCCCGACGCGAAGCTAAGAATACGCACCCGACAACACACGCCACACCGCCGCTTGCATCCGAAGCTTTTCGCGCGACACATCATCCATGGCGGAATAACAGATGGAGCGAGCGAGCTGGATGCGTCTTAGTATACTACATACAATTTATGTTGTTTTTTTAATTTTTCTGTATTTGTTGTTTATTTTTTTTTTTGCAATATTTTTGTTTCTTTTAAAACGACGATTTGGAAACGAGTGTTCGCAGTATCCACGGGTTTTAGGTTCGGTTTCTTTTCGAGGGGTGCGAGAGAGGAGAGAATGATGGTATGGTTGGAGCGAAGCGTCAAGGTAGCGGTAGCGTATATATAGTTCGTTTACCTTTTAGCGACGAGCCGATCGCGAGCTACAGACGCTGGGCGGCGATAGCGAGCGCTGCTGTACGTACTGCTGCTACTACTACTACTACTACTACTACTATTATTATTATTATAGCGGATGCTCGTCAACCACATGGCGGGAGAGGAAGAGTTTGGTGTGTGTGTGTGTGTGTGTTGTGTGTCGTGCGTGCACGCATGCCGTGGTACGACAACAGACTTTTGGGAGCGACTTTGGTGCTAGTGGACAACGCACGTTTCGTGGGACAGGCCAAGGGGGAGAGACAGAGAAGACGACCAAAAAAAAAAAAAAACGAAACAAGAGATAAGAAAAAACAAACACGAACTTACCGGATGAAATTCTGATCCGCATCGTATCGACTGTACAAGTTGAAGATAAGAAGAAAAAAAAATCCCGCACGAGTAGAAGAAAAAACGTTGCTGCTGCTTATAGCTCGCCGCTCTCTTAACGACGATGACGTTTCGCTGGTTGTTGTATACGACTATGTTATGTGTGTGTGCGTGGTGCGGCGTCCCGACTCGGCGGCTCGCTCTCACACTCCACGGAGCAAAGCACGCTTCTCGCCCGTCCCCAGGATTAGGAAAAGGGTATAGAGACAAACAGGGGAGGGGGGGTGGGGTGGTGGTGTGGCGATTGTTGTCTGGCTGTTTTCCAAATAAGGGTAATTACTGGGCTACGTCACGGTGCAGCGACCGCCCCTGGTTGGTTCCCTCCCCCCACGTGGTCGGAGCCGCTGTGGGTAGTGCGCCTAATAGTGACGTCGTTTCCCCTGGAGGGCGTGGGGAAAGAACAACAACCGAAGGAGGGGGGAGGGATAGAAGTAGTTGGTGACCCAAAAAAAAAGAGTGAGGTGGTAAAAAAAAATACGGTCCTGAGTGGTGGTCCACACGCACACACCCCCGAAGAAAAAAAACAAGCGTTAACAGTACGAGTCGAGGTGAACTGGCGAGGTGCACGACGATGTGTTGCTCAGCCGGGGTATCCAAGCTGGACTGTGTTGTTGTATGTAGTGTGGAATGCAAAAACTCCTTTACGTTGCGCTGCCTTTGGGTGTGGGCAGCGAGGTGCGGGCTGGCTGACAGCGAGCGAGCGACTGACGCTGCTACTACTACCGACGAGGAGTGTGTGCTGCTGCTGCTGCTGTCGAGTCCCTCGCACCAGAGGGTGGGCTGCTTTGCCAGAGAGGGACGGGTAGGCGGGGTGAGGGATGATGACGAGGTGGGGAACCGGGCGACGGATGCGTCCAATGAGGGAAATTGCCCCCGCGCCACCAACCTCACACACTCTCTCTCTCTCTCCTTCTATCTATCTATCTCTACTACTCCACTCCACCACACACACTCACACACACTCTACTCCTGGCGACGCTCTGATCGCTCAGCCGCACTGCCTCACACTCACTCTCTCTCCGCTCGCGTCGTCACGGGCGCCCTGGTTGTGTCCTTTTTTTTCCCCTGAAAAATTTTTTTTTTCCTTTTCCCCATTTTTTTCTTCTTCCTCTCTCTGGCCATGCTTACGAATCGGATCGAACCATGTTGCTCGAGCGAAATTGTGGGGAGGATAGAGTTAAGCGGTTTGTTTGCAACGCTTAAAAGAACCAGCTGCCAACCCAGATACGCTTCACACACAAACACATATATGTAACAAACTCGCCATATATACACACGTGTATATAGACGAATTAAATCGCGTTAAACATTTATCGCTTAAAAAACTTGATGAAATGGATTTTCAAGGATACTTTTTTTTTCTTCTTACTTGGACATTTTAACAAACAAAAAAAAAGTCAACTTTTTTTTTTCTTTCTAATTTTTTTTTTCTTACATGGTGAGCGTGCATCAAGAGAGGGCGCTACCTGTTGGCATTGATTCAAAACCCTTTCGGAATGAAGTTGGAATTTCTTTTTTAAAAAACACTAGACGCACACACACATCCAATGCATTTTTTAGGTCATTAAAACGCACAACGTTTTTTTATATTTTTATTTTTTATTTTTTGTTTTTTTATTTTAATTTTTTGTTTTTTTTTAAAGATATATAAAAGTTTCTTTGTGTAAACTTTTGCGCACATTCTTTTCTATACTACCACTAATAAAAAGAAAAAAATTCATAAAACAAAAAAGTTCTCCATGGCCATCAAATGCAAAACAGGTGCAAAAAAAAATAAAATAAAATAAAATAAAAATGTACAAATAAAAATAAGAAAAAAAAAAAAGGTTTTATGATTAAAAATAGTGCACAACTTGTTTAGGTACCGTTTCAAAGTTTTAAAAATTCTCGCACTAAAATTTGTTTGTTTTTTGAAAAATTTGATTCTAAAATTTACTAAATCTACCATGGGACTTATACTAAAAAGATTTCATCACTGTTAATATTAAAACAACATTAACATTAAAAAAATGGTGAAGTTTGAAAAAAAATTATGACGTCATCTCGTTAATGTTTAGCATAGAAACTACGCGTACGCTTCGAATGACTTTTAAATATAGTACTGTAGTTCAATAAGGATGAGTATTTTTTATTAAATATATTTTTTTTAGGTTTAAAATAGTAGAGAAAAAAAGCACAAGCTTAAGATTCCAAGAAACGAAATCCAATACATCGTTCGGAAAAGTAAATCGATTAAAATAGAAACTGCAATTCATAGCTATATATTTTTTTTAGAAATCACATTTTTTTAATTATAAAAATATATTTCAAATTTTGTGAAGAAAACTTTATCATATTGTTATAAGACTAAAAAAATACATAAATTTAACGTCGTATTCATAACGTCTACATAAATTTGATGATTAAATCATATTCAGAGCTTCCTTACTTTTTTAGCGTATCAAACTTGAATTACTTGAAACCATGCATAGCTGTAATGATAACTTTTACAACACAATAAAAAACTTAGAAAACGAATCTCAAATTGTATACTTTATAATATATTCGAAAAATATAACTGTCCAAAGAGATTTTCTATTGTAAATTGCAGTTGGCGAGTTTTTCATTATACAGGATGATAATAAAACTTCTGCTACAGTGTAATATCAAGGTAATGGCAATAACAGGGGATGGAAGTTCGTTCACCCCTTGATGCCCCTCCTGAGCATTACATCCAGGGGGCTATATATGTATGTTTATATATATATATATATATATATATATATATATATATATATATACAGTGCTCGAATTGGACCGGAACGCAC
>JAQIWH010007390.1:0-11526 GCA_034695005.1 Cryptops parisi
TTAAAGTGTCTACGATACTGGGAACATATGTAAAAACGAACTTCAAAAGTTGAAACATCTACAAACATTTTTAACGATCAGTCAAGTTAAATAAAAGGTTGTAAAAATAAATAAAATAAACAGTTTATCTTGCGGTTGTTTCTTTGCGAAATGCTTGGCCCCGCAAAATTTACACATTTTTTTCACTGGCATAATTTCTTGACGGGCTTTTATTTTCGCGGGAATTTAACATGGACAAATTCCAGGGTAAAGTTAAATAGAAATTTTAAGGTAGTTTTATGACAGAAAATTTAGGATTTTCAAAGCTGATCTAAATATTTTAAGTTTTTAAACAATAAAAATGTACTATTGGTTATTATTATTATTATTATTATTTCTTGCATGGCAAAGACACGTTAAAACGTGGCAGTTCAGCACGTGTGCAAACTCATCTTGCGTAAGAACCAAATGATAGGGATTCGAACGAATTTACAGCAAAATGTCGCGGTAATAAAATTGTCGACAAAAATGTCGCTATACAAAAATGTCGCGGTACAAAAATGTCGTCATAATAAATGTCACCGTTAAAAAAAAATCAGTTAAAAATATAACTTATCCTAACCTAACCTAATCTCTAACCTAACCTAACCTAAACTAATCTCTAACTTACCTAAACTAATCTCTAACCCAACCTAAACTCTAACGTAGTCTCCTGTAAGCAAACTTACCTAACCTAATGCAGTCTCCTGTAAGCACTATCGAGTCAGCACAGATGATGTTTATATGATGTCGTATGTAATGTTACAAAAATGTGTACAGCGATATTTTTGGACAGCGACATTTTTGCCCCGACATGTTTATTGACGAAATTATTACCACGAAATTTTGACGTGATACGGATTCGGACACCTTGCTTGCTTTGTCAAATTTTACAAAGAAAATTCAGTTTTTCTGATTATTGAGAAAACATTGTTTGAAAATACCGCTTCCAGGTGATGCTGCGTGATTGGCTAAGACATATGTTTACTGGTTGTTACCCAGCATGCGCAATGCAATGCGCAGTCGTTGGTATGCACGTTGCCTAGCGCCGCAGGCTCCGACGTCAGGATTAGGGAAAGTGGCTTTTGTTTATAGAGATAAAAATTTAGCACATCCTATAAAAAGTTTGAAACATTTTGAATGCTACAACGTAGTCTGAAAAGCTTTGTTACAACGTCTTATCTAGCGGCGGACGTTGAAAAGTAAGTCAATAACCAAGTATGAATTTCACAACTTTTTATTATCGTTTTTCAATATTTTCATTTCGTGTCATATTAGCTGTATTTCTGTAAGTCTTAGTTAATAATAAACGTTAAATGTGGTAATCGAGCAATGTTAAGATAGATTTTAGGTTGTTTAAATGCATGAAGAAAAAGTTAATTTGTAAAATATTTCAATAGGGTTTAAAACTGCAGCCAGGATTGGTATAGACGTTGTTTTTCTGGCATATTTTCCCACACTGTTTTCATCATCATTTGTCATCTTGGTTTTCTTCATCTTCATCTGTTGATATTACATATGAATGCTTTTGCAGTACTTAGCAGAATGCAAAAGTATAATTTATCACCACTAAAAAATTCTCATAAGAACAATTTTTAAAATCACTGACCGGGTAGATTTTTATACTACAATAGTTACTAACGGATACAGTACTTTTTTTTTTTACACCAGCTCTTCATTTTGTCTCTCCTCTATGGGCTTTGTCAGATAAAAAAGAAGAGTAAGAAAATAGCACGAGAACGACACTGGTGAATTATGTGGTTAGAAACAGCTGTTTAAACGTTTCACTTGTATGTCTATTGGAAGTTTCTTTATTTTCCTGCCTTTTTTTTCTACCTGACGAAGCCGCTTGGTGGGAGGTGAAACGTCATGTAAGTGTAAAAGGAAAAAGTCTTCCCGGTCAGTAAGGTAAACTTTCTTTTAGTTTTTTACTAGTTATATTTTGCTTACCTGGGTAGGAAACTACGCTTTTGGTTATCGGAAAAGTATATTAAAAATACTAAAAACAAATACGAACAAATACCTTTCTGGTTTGTCCGTGCTCGTCGACGTCGTCCTTTCCAGGGTGCATTTCTATCGTCACCTTAATACAGTTGAAAAATAGTTGGAATAATCGTATTATAGCTAGATGAATGACAAACCTGACTTACATTTGACTAGGCAAAATCTTCGACAGCTGACTATACAACGATCATCTTCGCATTCCATTTCCTAAAGAAAGCGAAAGGATTTTGCTGATTTATTGCCACCACTGATATATCGTGGAACATAGTTGTCGGAATATAATTGAAGGGGCTGGTGTAAAAAGGGTGTTAAGTAACAGTATTGTAAAAAAAATGACTTAGAAGCATTTTCGAATGTGATGTAGGAGCAATTTTGCCTTTTTAACGTATAATTTTGAACAAAGCCACAATATGTGCAAAGATATTAGTTCCAGAAGTGTGAAGTAGCTAGCCCATAAACAGCAAGGCTAGTTCAGATTTTAAACGCGTTTTTCTCGAAATTATCAAAATGTCACTTTACACCATTTTACACCAGACCTTTCAATTTATATTTTAATGTTAGATTATGTGGCATCCTCGAATTATGTAGCATCCTAAGTGACGTTACAGGGGGCAGTATCTAGTGTGCCGCTTATACTCAGAAAATCACAGTGCTGTTCTTTACAAAATTACATGCTTGCGTGCTGTTCTTTTCCAAAAATTCATTTCGAAGATTTCTTCAAATAGAAAGCGATGAAAGCGATTGTTTCTAGAAAGCGATTTTACGATAATTCTGAACTCACCCTACACTGATCCGATGCCCATTCCGCTGTTAGAATTTTAAAAAAATAAAGAAAATTGTAATAAATATTAAATATTTTGTAAATGAATTCAAGATATGTAAGTACGTACGATCGTATTTGGACCGTGTACCACAGGATACAATGATAAACATTATGCACAAGCATAAGACCGTAAGGTTTGAAACCATCTTGGCGCACCGTTGGTTACACGTACTATGGGGTACTTTCCAAAGTCTTTACATTTTAGAGATGTAATAAAAAGCAGAGTTAAGTATTGTATTAAAATCGTAAACATAGGAAACTATAAACGTTGGAATTGTTTTCAGTCGTTTTATGGTTAAACGAAGGTAATAATAACATTCAAATGCGGTTTAATATCTTACCCGAAATCGTTCATCCGCATTTTTTGTTTCATTGTGTGAATTAGGTAATTAAAAATATTTATACTTCGTTGTTTTCGCTTGCTTGTATACATGTGTTTTCTATTACAGATAAGCAAGTTTTAACTTGCTACATAATTACTGAAATTCATGTTTTTGTTTTGTAACGTATATTATCTACGTTTCAAATTTTTTTTTAAGTTTCTCGTGAACTTGTTTCAATTTTAATACCCCTGGTGGAATAAAATTGTGCAAAAGTTGAACATTTCCTTTTTGTCGCGGACTTCTTCCAGGAAAATAATTTAGACAAGAATTTAGAATCTTTCATTTAGGAGACTGAAAGCGTTTTATTTTGTTCACTCACACCATTGTTAAGATTATGTTTATTATTGGTGGAAATTTGGATTTATGGTGTTTAGGTAAAGTTGGTGATTGTACCTAAGCATAGTGAAAACAAATGCTGCCCATTTCTATTACTATTTGGCTACGGCTACAGCGTACATGAGTTAGAGTTCTCCATTTTTTTCGCAAGCAGGCGTAACCTTTTTCTGGATGGCTCAACATCCTTACGTGACACCAGGAAGTGAAAGGAATGTTGATGATGAAAGGCTGTTGTGTTTTATTGTCTATCTATAGAAAAAAATTGAACATTGTGTGTTGGGACCTCAATAAAAGGGAAAATGGTCTTGCGGATTTGGACTGTGTAAACATCTTAATTACGACATTGGTTCAGTTTTATGCTGTAGTAAATACTGAATAATACAAAATAAATTTATTTGGCCTCAAATGATATTCGGGGAAGAATTTTTTATTAATTTTTGTTTTGTTTAAATAAAATGTACACTTTTTCATGATGACATACATCATGAAAAATTCAGATTGCATGCAAACCTTTATAAATCTAGAAACTTATTATTTGAGGGACTAATACAGTAATTGGCGAGAGTTTTGTATACCGAATTATAATAATTAAAATCTAGCCTACAAAAAAAAATTATTTTGAAGATAATGCGTGATTTTTACGAAAATGAATGTTTACTACGAAAATCAATGTTTTCGACAAAAATGGATGTTTTCGACGTCAGTGAAAGGTAGAAAAAAAACAGGTCACTGATTGGCTTTGTAATCATAAGCGACGCCTTTATCATCATCATCTCCTTTAAAATACCAACCCGCTAGGTCGCTTATCAGTCTGCTTACAGCAGGTATACTAATAATTCGGTCTACAACAGGTATTTTCATAATCTTTTCCATCAAACTTCTTCCTAAAGTATCAAACAATGCAATGTACAATAAATAATACAACTATTTGATACCCAGTATTAATGGTATAGCACTATACCTCTTTTATGTGGATGGTGACCGTGATGCTTTTTGTGTTTGTCTATGGGCATAGCGTCGTATTCGAAGTCATAATCATTTCTATGCTGATGATGGTGGTGAGAACCAGAACTTCTTTTGAACTTGGGGTGTTCCATAGATATGTCTTGGTCATTGAGATTTTCGGGATTCAAGTTGGCCGAAGTTAATCCTAAGAGGCGGTTGACGTTTTAACTCGTATTGATCAGCAAATCTATGAGCTATACATCTATCTGTAGCTTTATGATATGGGTTGTTCTTAGAATCTCTTTATTTTGCAACATTGATGTCACTAGGGTTGATGTCACCCTGTGCCGTAACTCATGGTGTCACCCTCACCGCCATGGTGTCAACTCTTGATCAGCCGCTATAAAAACGTTATTCGAAGCGTCATGCGCTAATGTGCATGCGAATTACAAGGTTCAACACGTTTAACGTCCCTTTTGTGACATCAGATATTTCTGTTAGAACGTAATTGAAAAAGTTAGAAAGTTAGTGAGGAATTAAAGAGTTATTTTTATTACATCACATATTTTAATCACCGATGAAATTAATTTTTTGTTTCTAAAGTAAGCACTTTAGCTTTCCTGTATAACTACAGCTTTATCGTGCTTTTCTGCCAAGCACAGCGCATTGCTACAGCTTTTGAGGCTTTTTCTGCATACCACATTGCATAAAAACAGCTCACTGGTGAATTACTAATGTAAAGTAAATAAAACTTTACAGCATAAATTTTTTAGCCCTGTAGGTATTATACATACTCGTATATTGATACAGCACATTTAAGCTGGGTTTACGAAAAATATGGTACTAATAGTAAAACCTCCAAGTTGCATACAATAATATTCCCCATTACGGGTTTTATTTTAATACTAGCTCAAACCCGTTGAAAAATCAACGAATGCTATTTGAAATTTAAATGTAAACCACCTGACACAACAATAACACATAGATAGCGAGAGAATTTCATGTTAATTAAAAAATAACATTCATTAATGGATTAATTGTTGCCTTCAACTTTTAAATTCATCAACCAATCAGCAATCGAAAAAAAAAGTCCCACCCTTGGGATTCCTCCATTTTAGCTAAATGTAAAATTCTAAAGTTTGTGATAAATTAGTTTTGTTTAATAAACTAAAAGAATTCTATCGAGTGATTCAAAATCGTAAGCACTCTATACATTCGTATACTGTATCACTAATACGAATAGTCGTTTTATTTCTAGTCACAAATCCAATAGTCATAAATTTTATTTCTCTGATTTTCATATTCCTGCCTTCGGGCAGTGAAGCATGATTTCCACTGTGGCGTTGAAACTCAAGCGCCGCGTTGAAACTCAAGGACGACGTCAAAATAAAATTGCTTATGCGTACGACTTCACGTAAGGACACGTTGCCAAGAGATCAGTAGTGACATCGTCACCATGCAGTTTTAAATAACAAGACCCTAAATGCCGACTACTACCACAGGTTTGTGAAACATCACCTGCAGTCAGCACTGCAAAAGATGCGTCCGAAATTCGCAACTCGGTCTGGTGAAAACGTGCCAGCAAGATGAGATTGTATATCCACCTCAAGTGTATATCCACCCGAACGCACTATTTTTAAACAGTTTGATAAAAAAATATATAATCATATCCGTTACTTGTAATATTTAGAGACAAATTTCTCTTGTACAAATGGTCGTTAGACCGCAGAATAAAAAAAAATGAATAAATAAATAAATAAATAAATAAATAAATTGAAAGACACTCGAACATCCGCTCTGATCATCAGATATGAGCCCCTGTGACTTTGATCTATTTGCAAAGATGAAGCTAAACCTGGCAAGATACGAGGTGTGACAATTGAATTCCCGGAATGCATCTGTAGAAAAAATATGGACACATCTGTGCACTAACTACTACTGTCACTTTCCAAGGACACGGCTTTTTTGTAGCTATACAGTAAGTATGATATTGTTATCATGACTGGAAAGATTCCTGGAACTTCGAACCTGTAATACTTGTTGAATGTTTTGCATCTCATTGTTACGTTGGATGTCTGAAATGTCTGAAAATCTTAGTCATAATTTAATACAATGACAGGATAATAAAAAAATAACAAAAATAAAAACATAACAGTTTTTATTTTTAGGAAACTTCAAACGCCATATGGGCTAAATCGTGTGAATAGAGTGGTTCGGTTCGAGGTAGTAACCAGTCAGCTCCAATGTTTGCCGAAAAGTGGTGTCACTTTTTCTCAGAACAGTTGGTTCATATTGTGAGAATATGTTATCCAATTTTAACCATTTTTTTTACTATACTCTTTATATTAGCTTCACTTGTCAGCGAGTGAGTTGTGAGTTTATAAATATAAAAACAAAACGACTCGATGGATGTTTATGAATGAGGTAATACGGATTCGTCTTGGTTCACTGAGTGAAACTAGCTGCTATATGGCATCAATGAAAAACCAATATGATGGATGCTACATGCACTGCATGCATTATTCTTTAGAATCTCGTACAGGCTAAATGACTCGATGTAGTTTGATGAAGGAGGTGTCCACGGATACGTGTTAGTCTCACGAGTAACACTGGCTAGATGGGATCAGTGACATTCCTGGACATTATGAGCATCATGGCCTGCAGAATGCGCTGCTCTATCACTCATCTTTACATTATAACTCAGCATACACTTGTAATCTTTTTGCAACTGCTCGATTGCTAATGGCTCTATTGGTTTAAGGTTTTAGCATGCATTGGTTAAAACATGTCCAAACACACATATTCACGTGTTTATGCCCTCACTGTCACACAGGCTAGGTAAGCCTACTACGAAACCATTAGATTGTCGCACCTCGTATTTTGCCAGAAACAAGATGTGCTTTTGCGCAACAGACTGATCTTTCGTGGATACTAGGAGATGGCACAGATATCGACTCCCACAAGTGTAAAAAATGTGTCCAAGATCTTGGGGGGGGGGGAAACCCTCAGAAATTCTTCTAATGTTCAATGATGCAACGATAATATAACAGTAGTCACATTTTAGACTAAGAACTGACTTGATAAACTCTAGTTGACAATGTTAGAAAAATGCGTATATTATCTGTCAGTTTAAATACGCGAATGTTTATGTAATACTACGTGTTATTACTTGAATACCTTCAAACAGCTGTAGAAGAAATAATCCCAAAAGAATCGGTGTATACTTCATTGTAGATGTCTGTTGGTCGAAGGGATAGAATTTCTAAAGTAAAAAACTAAAAAAAATATAAATCCAATGTTGAATGAGTTTATTTTATTTTTCACATTTTGTATTTTCAAAGATTCAAATAACAAACTAGTGTTCCGTTTAATACAATTTATATCAAGTACTTCGAAAATTAGTTAAATTGGCTATTCATTGAACCAATATTTAGGGTAACCAGATTTGAAAAATTAAAATATAAATCGTGTACCAAACATAGATATCGGATATCAAATATAAAAAAAAGGATCACAGAAAGATCACCATTGCTTCCATTCACGAAAGTACAGTATGATTCAATTTCTAGCTATGATAAAACAGAAATGGCTATTACCAAATACCGTGTTGATGTGTTTCGTGCATTGAATGGTTCACAAGTGAAATTTCTTTTTTTAGTGAGGCTGATAAAATTTTGATACAAGTACTATATACTTATTCTTCATTAAATGAATGTAAGAAATGTCACAAATTTTACCAATTTGCCATTTCATTGGTATTTATTTCGTGTAAAACTTGGATATTCGTTTTATTTAAATTGCAACAAATTTGATCAAATTATCTCATTAAATTGTATTTTTACTAAGTTTTCAAACTGTACAGTATCGTACTTTGTGGAGACCCTGTAATGCCAGGCATGTCAAACTCCACTTTGATCAGCAGGCTACTTGAACAGTTTTATACCATATAATAGTTTATAGTACATAAACAATTTTGTATTACGTCGAACGTCAAAAAGTTTTTTTTAATTTTATCACAGATGAACGGTTTTCTCTGTACTTTTAAAATGTAATGATTTATTTACATGGTTTGTTCACCCTCCCCATCGATGTCCTATACACTATATCTCTATTGTAAGATACACTTGTGAAAATATGACGTGAATTCTGTGGAAATGTCAGACTGAACAAAAATTTGTGAACACGCACCAATGTTCGGTAACATTATAAAAATCCATCAGATTTAAGATATATTACCTACGTAAACAAGTTTTAATATCAAACAGCATTCTATGTGTTTGATGTTTCATACATGATGTTTCTCATGAGAGACCGGGGAATTAGTATTGCAGATACGTTGAATATAGTAATACTAGAAGTATTAGGGGCATGAACGACGTTTTGAGGACGTCACCCGATGAGCGGGGTTACAACGTTTGTCAATTTTATGACGTCTTGAGGACGTCGGGTTATTCTTATTAAGATGATCCAAACATTGCTTGATTTCATCATAAGTTTTGAAATTAAACTATTTAAACAAAATTCGCTTTATTTTGCAGAATTTAACATGCAAATGTGCTTTCCTCACTGAGATCTGCTTGTTTTCATCAAAAGCTTTGAAATTAAACTATTTGAACTAAATTCGCTTTTTTTTCGCATTTTTTTGCGAATTTTTTGCGAACTTAACATTTGGGGGCAAAAGAATGCATTGAATTGAATTTAAAATTATTTTCACGGAAATCGTGTTGCAACATCGAAAACTATTAGTATCAGCTACCTGGTCATATTTTGAAAGGTAGCCAATGGTCAATTAAGTCACAATCCAGTGTCATTTTATTTATATATAACGATCTAACCAAAATAAAACTTTATACTACAACAGCTTTTCTGTTAACTTTTTTTTACACATACTGTTTAGTAAAGTTATTTCAGTTGTTGCATGGTTAATTCAAATACAAATTAAAAGATGCATAACTAAAATAACTTCACTGCATACTATGAGTGACATGCAGGGAAGCTTTTGTTGCAGCAGTTCCTTTTAATTTCTATTGTTGTGTCAGTTGTTTCTATTGGAAATAAACGACACTGGGTTATGACTAAATGGAACCTTGGCTACAACTTTCTAAATATCAATTGGTAGCTACAACTTATGATTTTCGATGTATGAATGCGATTTCCATGCTAATTTCAACGTCACTGAAAATAGCACCATTGTATTGCTCCCGAATATTTTTGATCATATTCCATATGATTATAATCGACCTATCTGCGATACTAGACGAGATATTTCCCCGTCTGACTTGAGAAGAAACATTCTGTTTTTGTTAAAGTGGGTATTTATTCAAATCAATGAACTGTTAAATTTATGGGTTGGCTGGTCTAACCCGTAATTTTTAAATCGGTGTGTATTTTAAATTTGTGGTCCAACCTGTAATTTCTTTACATCTTACCACTGGGTGAAAATTTTTCCCTTCCTCAGCAAATCTTGCGATCTTTCCCTTTTTGACGAAATTAAGCAAATGACCATAACATTAACTCCAAAAAAATGGTTTTGATGTCGTCCCGGGAAAGATGATTTTGATGCTATCATATCAATTGATAGGAAAACCTGCAGTTGTATGTTGGTTATGACGGATATTAGTAAAGCATACCGACTCCATTTCTCGGAAATCGATTATCAATAGCTGCAAATAGGAGTATCAAATCAATCCGTGGAACTCTTTAATTATCAGACCGCTATGTTCAGATTGACAACGATTCATTTACTCGTATCGAATCAGTCCGAAGCGTTTAAAATACGGTCCGCGGGTTAAGGGACAGAAGAAACCTTTAAATTTCAACTTGATGGTATCATATCAAATATTTCGAGTAATATTCGTCCCATAAATGACTCCAAAGATGGAACAATAGCCTGCTAAGTGTTAGGAAAAAACTGTTTCGATCAACAAACCGTGAAAGAAAAACAATTATAAGCAAGCAAATATAACCATCAAGAATGGGGTTATCCATAGCTTTTAATTATTTGAAGTTTTTTTAAAAAAATATTTTCGTAGTAAACAAATCTTACGTAGGCAAACAATGTTTTTTTCGAAATAAATATCTTTTGGAAACATGTCGATAAATCATCAGTTAATCTTGTAACTACCGATATATTCGACTTTTCTCTCCCAAATTTATCACCTGTATTTAGATCAGTTATAGATTGAAGTACTTGAATTAAGTTATGGATTGAATCCGTAGTCAGCTACGGATTGGATAAGATGTTCTTTTGTTGCATTAGCAGCTACCAGTGCCAATTCCTTAGCAGTATTATAACGTTCTTAAGTACCGTCTCAACGATCTTGCTTGAATACCAAAACATAATACAATATTATCACGTGTTATAATAATAAAGACTACTTACAGGATGAAAATATACCAATTCAAGAGTAAATTCCCAGTCAACTGACATTACAATTTTTTAGACTTCACAATACAGTCGAACCCCTATAAAGAGCTACTCGTACAACGAGATGTCACACAAGCTGTTTCAAGAGTGAAATTGCTTTTGCATACAACGAGCCAAACTCTAGATGAGCACTAGTCAATGATGCGATAGAGAAGCCTTGTCGGCTGTCACTTGACAACTTTTGTAGTAAGCTACTGTAATTGGGGAGTTGGATGGAAATATGGCGTAAATCCACTTACGTCGTTATTCCTTAAAATGCACATATTGAATCGTTTTAGACCAGTCTATAGCATATAGACATTGGGATGCTTATAATTTGCACTTACGGACTTTTTGAAGCAAGTGTATGGAACGCGACTATTATAAATCTTTCTTTGTTCTGATTTCTTCTTTCTTTTTGTTGTTGAAAAACTACAATTTCCCCACCCTCAAATACACAATGAAACAAAAACTAAGGTAAACAAAATAAAACTAACCCTAGGTAACTACCGGGTGGATTAACCTTTTAGCCATCGTTTCACCTTCCTATTTTTGAAGGCTTGATCACGGCACAAAAAACACTTTAAAACATAACAAAAACACAACCAAAA
>JAQIWH010007391.1:0-11526 GCA_034695005.1 Cryptops parisi
ATCATAATACTAATAATAATAATAATTCGCACACACACACACACGCAAACACGCACACGCACACACACACACACACACACACACACACACACACACGTGCGTGTGTGGCTAAACACACGTGATGACAAATGCCATTTCGATCCACTACTCATAGACCTCACTTCGTTCGGTCAAAAATGAATTTAGTTCTGTTTTCGAATGTTAAACCATAAGCTTATGTTGAACTTATGTTGAATTTATGTTGAACTTATAAATTCAATAAAAAAAGCAGTAACTAATTTTTAGGTTCATACATTACAATTATTTCAATTCAGTGCACTCAAAATGAATATAACGAGTAAAAACTCGTTATATTCATTTTGATTTGAACATAATTCCAGAACTTGACAACGTTGTATCTACGTGATTGGACCACCCTCCGTGGTTATCTGAGTTGACTTTGCTAAGCCATGAAAAACTATATGGTGTTAGAAATTTATTGTTAAAAAACATGCATATGCGTCAAATTGACCTTCTCCTTTTTGAAGTCGGTTGAAAATGAAAATGCTTATCAAATATATGATTAATGATTCAATTTAATAAGGTTTCTTTTTTCTTTGGTCCTTTTAATTAAGTTTAGGTTACCTCGCCTCCATATCAAAGTAACATTGTGGTCTTTCAGCAACCTAAACTACGAGATCATCCGAACTATGCACACCGATTCGTTACAAATTTGCTATTCATACAACCAGCAAATCCCTTTCAACTCAACGAGTTCTTTCCAAGACACAATAGGAAAAACCGATTGCAGTTTGACAAGTCTGTTTGTGATTGTGCCAAAAATTATGTTCATTTGTAAAGTTCCATTTTTTTGTTAGTAAATCATGATTAAATCCATCAACTTTAGTGAGAGTGAGAGTCTTGTAGTTCACGTTGTTATATGGCCACCATGCAACATGCAATTCAGTCCATAGATACGAAGATTAGGTTAGTTAAAAACACTTTATGTACATCATTAATGATAACTAGGGCAACCAATGCAAATGCATATATTTTTTCATGCGTCTGATAAAGGAATGAGCCAGACACAAATCTGTTTTAGACTAAACTGAGAAGTTTGAGCCTTATTTGTTAAGGCATATTTTGTCTTTTAGGTTTTACGGCATTTTGTTAAGGAAAAACTGCATATTTTTAATTCATATTTTGATTATTTGTTGTTTCATTTTTTATATAAGTACAGTAAAATAGTGGTTATCCTGGGCTTTCTTGAACATTTCGTCTCATGAGGTTATCAGTTCCGTACAATAATCTGCTTCGCTTGCTTTTTGGCTGGAACAGATATCAGTCTATAACGGCTAAGTGCCGTATTCTCAGAATTCTACCGTTAAAAAACTTATCATGTATCATCAGATAAAAGAGGTACCACAATTCTTGTTAAACTCCAGCCATCCTTTCCATGAATTTAAACGTTTTTTTAAATGGCAAAACACTGGTAGGACTGTTAGTAATTTTAAATTTGTACTCGATGACATCACGTCTTGTTGGATTGATAAGAAGTATCCCTTGTCATGTTTTCCGGTTTGGAATATTTGCCTACCCATAAATTTGTAAATTTGATCAAGTTAAGTGATTCAAAACCATATGTAAAGTTTGATAAATTAGTGTTTGATTTTATTTTTTATAACGATTAAGTTTTGTTTGTCTGTTTGTTTTGTACCGTTTGGACCCAATGGCCCGTTCTTGAATAAATAAAATAAAAATAACATTACTTTGCTATTGTAAATTAAATATCGGCAAGCTTAGCTGGAGGAACCATAGATAATTTTAACCATGGACAAATATATATTTGTAGGCTACTATTAGCAAAGCACTGTCTTTTAAATTTGCATCTATAACTTCTGTTGATGTGGAACAAGGAATCTCAATGTATAAGTGTCAATAGTCAAAGAATGAAATGTTTGTCATTTATTGCAACCAAAATCTTAATTCGTTAATTTTCTTCGATTTTAGACGCCACAAAACGTTGTAGCTGACTTTGTAGTTTTACTGTTGTTGCTATTTGTTCAATCTGTGAAAGATTGTATGATAAAAAAAAAATAAAAAAATGTTATTAAACAAACGAGAAATAAAAGTTATAACCCAATGACACGAAATTTGATATCTTATTTAATTATTAAATTTATTTTTGTGTTATTAAAATAACACAAAAAAATTATAAAACAAATACGAAATAAAAGTTATTGCGGTAATGATCAGTCAAAGTATTTGTAAATTATAGCCAAGTTGCTGGAAACACATCATTGTAATTTTAGGAATTTGCCATTTTCATTTACCAATATAGAATTATATGGTGGGCTCAACTTTATCTTTGAAAAAGTTTCACTGTTGCAGATTGATAGCCTTTAGTTATTTGTATATGAAGGGTCTGTTATAAAAGGGTTGTTAAGTAACATTTTTACAATTTCGAGAAAAACGCGTTTAACAAAGATCAAAATTTGCCTTGCTGTCTATGGGCTATTTGACAATTTTTGCACTAATATCTTGTTTTGCTCAAAATTATATGTCATGAAGGTAGAATTGCACCTAACACATTCAAAAATGCTTCTAGGTCATGTTTGACAAATATGCTACTTTTTTATACCAGACCCTTTATATTATATCGTATATGAATTCATGATTAGCATACAGTATGTACGCTTATAGTTTGGCCAAAAATTAAAGGTCGTTGAAAAATGCACGTTTCACAATTTTGCACTTTCAATGCAAATTTGAAATAATTTCGCAAAACGTGAAAATTTTTAATGAATGCAATTATTTCTCTTTGGATTAACCTTTGGAAGTTAATTTACAGAATGATAGTCAATATTCGTTAAGTAGCTGCATATTCAACCTGAAAGTTATGAATGCTCCAACAAAATTAAGAAATAAAATGAATTTACTTGTAAAACACACAACATACATTGACATCAACACGTAAGGCCTCTCGGAATAATGTATAAATAAAATCATTAATTTTGAACACAAATGCAAAGATGAAAAAAAAAAATCTTTGCCTTATCTTAGTTAGTGAGACTGACAAGCGAGTATACGAATAACACCTTTGTTCCACCATGGCTCATATTGCGTGTTGGTAGATGGATCCAGCATGAAGCCTTCACCACCTTCAATTCGATAAATTAATAAGTGTAAATTAGATTTAAAAATTTGAAAACTTAGTCATTGCTTTACCCTACAAAACCCCTTGGCATTACAAAATTCATATTTCTGAATACAAGCCAAGAATGAAAATATCTTTGTCCCAGCCTGAAACATCTCGTATATTTTGAGGTGCTCACCATTTGAGATATTGGCACTCTGACAAATGCATGTACAACTAACACCTCAACCTTGTCAGCGCTCATATTGAGTGATGGTTAAATGGATCCAGCATGAAACCTCTACCATCCCAATTCAATAAATTGATTATGCAAATTGGACTCGAAAATTAGTCATTGCCCACGTCAAGCCGGAAACATCATGTTAATTAATTAATATGTTTTAATATATTAATTAATTTATATCTTAATTAATTAATTAATTTTGAATATAAATAGCTGAGGTGGTGAAAGCTTTATGCTGGATCCATCTACCATCACTCAACATGAGCCCTGACAAGGTTTGAGAGGTGTCATCTGTACAATGTACAGTGTACATGCCACTAGCTCAGATGGTTAGAACATCTGTGTGTACGAGAAGTTCATGGTTCGATCCCAGGGCTGGGGCAAGGATTTTATTCATCCTTGCTGTGTATTCATATTACTAATTTTCTAGTGCCAAGTGCCGTTACCTGCTTTGGGTGGAGGGTGCAATGACTAATTTTCGCATTCTATTCACACAATTAATCTATTGGATTAGGTATGATAAAGGGTTCGTGCCAGATCCGATCATCATCACTCAATATGACTGACAGGCATTAATGGTGTTATTTGTACATCTACTTGTACAAAGCGACTGGGAATGCCCAGTCGCTCAAACAGTTAAAGTATTTCAGTGTAAACGAGAGGTCTTTGATTCGATCCCAGACTGGGGCAAGGATTTCATTGAAGCAAGTTTTCAAATTTTCGAATTTAATTCACAAAATCATTACTCACTACTTTTCTATCATTCATTACCTAGTAGACAAAAGATTACTTCTATCCACGATTCGTTCCGACGTACTACTACTGCTACTCGATCTTAGTCTGGGATGCATGTGTAATAATGAACTGTAAGAACTGTGCCTCGTTCTCTCCCTGTTGTGTAGGTGATGGGGCATCTTCATCTTTGGAATTGTTATGCTCTGACCACGAATTTGTAGAGGCGCGCTGGGATCGTGCACCGTGAATATGACTCCCATGCCTGCTTCTGAATGTTCGTTCACGTGACAATGCAAAAACCATTCCCCAGGATCCACTGCCTCCAACTCGATCGTGCTGTAAGTACCGGGAAGCAATTCGATGACATCGTGACGATTGGCTCCTACGATTTGCCTAACGAAAGCTTGACCTAATAGAGCAAGAAAATTGAATAAACTATAAATGTTAAGATTTACGATTTTAACATGGTTGTGTTGTGTGCGACGCTCACCGTGCAAATGAACCGTGTGCACGTCACTCTCGCTTCCAAGACCGATAAGATAGAATGCGACTTGATCTCCCAGATTCATGTCGAGTCCGAACACATTCCCAAAAATTCTTCCATTGATGGCTAAACAGTATTTAAATTAATACAACATTAGTGTTTAATCGGCAGAATTGATTAACATGAAAGTATAGTAGTGCAAGATAAAAGAGAGGATGAAGTTGATAGAGTGAAGCTAAAATTACACACCTACAATATGGATAGTCTTAAACCATAGGGAACTAAGTCCAAAAAAAATTAGAAAACGATGGTTTTACGTGTGATTTGTCCTATAAGGAAACATGCTATTGCGATTGGTTCATAAAGTCGTGTAACTCTCTCTGTCCAGCTATATAACTTTAGTCATTGCCTAGAACTAGATCATGACTTACTGGCCTCCTTTCATTGATTCATTCATTAGCTCAGAAACTATGAAAAGTGAGTTAGTTCACTGTGGTTTAAACCGATCCATGTAATGTTGAATGAAAATTAGAAAGCTTACCCCTTTTCAGATTACTCTCTTCAAATCCAGGATCTTCTGGATCCACCAAATCGGGTCGAAAAGTATACCGCTACCAATTGGAATAAAACAAAATTCTTCAAACACAATACAATTCTTCAAATTTTAAGACTAAAATTTCATCTTGAATACAGGCTTTTATCAATTTTACCTCAATGTTTTGTTTTAAATACCAACTCTCGTTTTCATCAATAATGGAAAACAATAGTGCAAATTCTTTGTCGATGTCCTTCCTTCTGCCTAAAAACCGAAATGACTTGTTCAACATCTCAAGAACTTCTTTATAAATTGACAGTGAAAATAATGCAATCGAGATGATAGAAGTATCCTATGAAATTTAGTCATGATAGACGATGTGATTTGACAACTTTCCTTACTGAAGCAATGTCTCAATGTGGCACGTGTTATATATACAGGGCTTGGACAAAATAATGGAAACATAACTTTAATGATATGGACTTCGTCCTCCTTTAACATTAATAGCCATTTAAAAATTCTTTTAAGAATTGATTCATACAACTCTTGAACAGTGTGTAGAGGAATTTTGACCCATTACTCGCTGTGATATTTCATTTTTTTGATATTATGCCCCTTACCATTCTGTCGCTAAGCTTCTTCTAGCGTTTGCTAGTACTTTTGTCGGAACTTGTCTTTCCATGATTCTCGTATGCAGTAATGACCTAAGAAATAGTTCCTCTGGAAAGATTGAACTTTTGAGTGGTTTTCGTTATCAATGAACCAACCAAGGTTTAATGGAAACTCCAGCTAATTTAATGTGTTGATGTTTTAACTGGATTAAAACTACACAAAACTCGAATTACTGAAAAAACCTTTGAATGTGTTACAGATTACAGAAGTACATTGTTTTTCTACAACAATCGTGTTGTTTTTGTTAGAATTCAAAAAGAAAAAAAAATAAAAGATTATTCAAACTTTCAAAGTGGATAGTCGGAGCTCGAATAGCTGGTTTACTGGTAACAAAACCACTCAAAGGTTAAATTTTTCAAGAGGAACTGTTTCTTAGGTTATTACTGCGTACGAGAATCACGGAAAAACAAGTTTAGACAAAAATATAGAAAACGCAAGAAGAAGCTCAGCGACAGAATGGTAAGGATAAAAGCATAAGACCACAGCGAGGAATGAGTGAAAAAATTTCTACACACTGTCCAAGAGCTGTAGGAATCAAGTTCACAGTATTCAAACGGTTATTAATGTTAAAAGAGGGCGAAGTCCATATTATTAAAACTAACAAAGAATATTTCAATGGTGTTTCCTTTATTTTGTCCAACCCCTGTACAATGTGCTCTATCTCTTTAACTTTAAACGTGCTATTAATAACTTCAATACTTTATCATATTGTGGTAAAACTTGCTAGAATTGCTAACAAGTTCCGATGCCTCAAAAAACCAATGTCTTATAATAAATATACTTCACTTCAAATGTTATACAGTAGTTCATGTTAACACATCAACTCTACCAAACCTCGGAATGAAGGATAAACATAAACTACAATGTTCTACATATATATCACTTAACATACACTTATACTGTATATACTTGTTGCTCCAAGTTATAACAAATTTTATATATTCTAAGTTACAAGTTGATTTTCCAAAATAATCAGCAAAGTAGAAATAAACTCGATAGACAATCAAACCAAATTACCATCGTCTCCTAAAGTTCCAGGTCGACATGTAATGAGAGGTCCCACTAATCCAGAGTTTGTGTCCTTTGGCGGATTGACAGCCGAATAATATGCCCACGTGTTACAAGGAAAATCATTTTCTCCGGGCCCTGCTCGTTTGGGAACAGCCCATATGTATTCATACACGCTTCCAGGAGGTATTTCGTCGTCCAATTTTTTTTCCCCTTTCGTTCCATCGTCGTAAGGTGAACCTGAAATATTGGTTGTAAGTCCAAGCTCATATTCATCACAACCATCCGTTTGTTTTTATATTTTCACCTTCGTCTGCTTTGTGGTAAAACACTCCATGCGGTTGCATGGAGTAATTGCGGGAAGCCATGTTTTTGAAAAACACTTGAATGACATCGCCAACTTCGGCTTTAATGAATGGCCCCAACATGCTCAAGTGAATCTCATCAGGCTGCCGCTTCTTCTGTCTTGTGAAACTAGAATCTTCGAACTCTCGAAACAAGGCTTTCTTGTAACGTCGACCTATCTGAGTATCATTCTGGTTTACAAATATGGATGCCGTTCTAAAATACCACAGAAATATTCATTCTTGTAACTCCAATTCAATACGATAGCATATGTTCGGGGTAAAGGTCATCTAAAACTACACTTACTCGTCTTCGGAGAGTCTACCACCAAATATCATTTCGATATCTTCTGGTGCAAAATTCCATTCTTCTTCAATGGCAGCAATGTAATAAGTCCGTATCTAATGAAAGTAAATACGACCGGTAATGTTCAAAATATATTGCAATCGAATGCAACTATTTTTAAACAAACATTTTGATGTAAACTCAACATGTATAATCAAATTTAAATACACATTAATGATAATACAGTACATTAATGATAGTTACGATGTAATATCTGGCAAGTGAGATCATTTATACATGGCAAACGAAAAAAGATTGCTCTTAAGAAATGCTTTTAAAATTGAAAAAAAGATTTCTCTTAAATATTGTTCTTAATTACTTTGTTGAATGAAAATTAAGTGTATCAACTTGACAAACTACGACTTTAGACTACATCTTCGATTCCAAAGACCCAATTTACAAGATCCAGATAACAACGCATAAAAATTAGTGAAAACCAAAACACATGACAATGGTTTGACAAGTATCAAAGTATCATCTTGGTAGTATGATTTACCAATTTTAATCAGTTTTCCCTGATTGCTACTATTATGAGTCACAACACCCCTTCTGTTCAGTACTCCTTACCATTTATATTATACTAGTCAAAAACCCATCAATCCATGGGCACATAGCTAGTCTGGGCACATGTAGTTAAAATTTTGTTGGATGACCACAACTGATATTCTGTCCATGACCTTTGAGTCCATGGTCAAACCAAGAAAAAAATACCCCTATTATAAGTAGTCGTTTGGGTATTGTCAATATATTTTTGTTTCTGGAATTGATCTACTACTCTATAATAAAAATTATACTGCAGGGTGGGAAACTACTTTTGAAATTTCGCGCTGTTTTTTTTTAACTGTTTTTGCTTGAAGATACATTTGTCTTACAACTTTTCGTTTATTTTTTTTTCTGCTTCAACCAAAAGGAGCCCAAACGGTTTACCTATTCTATGGGCACCATATACTTCCAAGATATGAATCCTAATGAATCCTAATCGTAATGAATCCTTTTCTGCTTCAACCAAAAGGAGCCCAAACGGTTTACCTATTCTATGAGCACCATGTACTTCCAAGATATGAATCCTAAGACAGATTTTTACTTATAATCCTCTTATTCAATCAAATTATTTTTTTGCGGTTGGTACTTCAACAACAACTCATTGGGAGTTCAATATCATTAGGTGGTGCTCTGGACCAATGAGGTTTGTTTTGCATTTTCAGTTCATCATGTCCTGGTGGATTGTCCACTTTACGAACCCTTTTGCAGACGCTGCCTCCTGCCTCCCACGCTTCCGGAGGTGCTAGGGAACCACGTTCGTACCGTCCACCGTGTGTATAGGTTCTTGAAGCTGTCGGGTCTTGACCAACTTGTATAGTTCTCTTTAAAGTTTTGTATTTCTGTGGGCGCCATATAACAAGCCTTTTGGCAAGCCTTTTGGTGCGTCTCTAAAACCTAAATAACTAACTACTTTGCATTTTATTTAAGTCAAGTTCAAAATACTTTTTTTTCACATGATTTTTGCATTCATTAAGATCATGTAGACAACCTCGGATCCATGTACCATCAACAATTAAGGACACTCCCTCATCTTATTATACCGTATCTGTATTTTACCTTTCCTGTAATTGGAATTTCGGTTTCTTTTGTATTGCATCCCTTCACAAGATAAGTTGCTCTCATTCCCGACTGAAAATGAAGATTAGTCCGGCATTCAACAAGCCATTCCCCTGCAAAGCAATAACCATATTAATGTCATCATTGAAACTTCAACATCGGAACTGTCACCAATGACGATCCAGGTGTAGTTTCAACCTAAGTGGTGTAAGCTCCACGTTAAAGGCGAATACTTTTCTTACCTACATTATCGGGCGTCATGATAAGAGTTTCAAATGTGTCTGGGATAAACCACAACGTATCCTTGTTCTGGTGCCGGACAGAGAAAGTGTTTCCATGAAAATTAATTCCATGAACATCGGGATCATCACCTACGCCCACAATGTGCCAACTAACGATGCTTTCTTTGCACATTACTAATCCTTGCAAATTTCCATACAAATATCCATTGATCGCTAAAATTCGGACAAAAAATGAACAAATCACCATCAACGTATCTGACACAAAAATTACACACGTTTCGGTGTAAAACTTGAAATGAGAAATACCGTGCATATGATTGGACTCCACAAAGCGAGGTTCTTCGACATCCAATTCGTGAGAGTCGCCAAGAAACATTTCTACGTTTTCCTCAAAATAATGGCTCAAGTTTTCATCAAATACAAAAAAATTAATGAAATACTCTTCATCCACATGCCTCTAATAAAAATAAAAACAACAAATGTTGTTATCCTTATAAGTTCATAAATTGCTCACATCAATGGGTTGTACCTGAAGTCCATATTCGTCCAGTGATCCTTTACGACAAAGTAACAAAGGTCCTAAAAGGCCCGAAAATGCATCTTTGACAAAATCGACTGATGAATAGTAGCGTCCAGTCAGGCACTGAGGGTCAGCCTTTGTAGGTCCTACCGAGTACGGAACAGGCCAAATGTAGGTGTGACGTTGCTCGGGCGGTACTACCAACCTGTTCGTTCCTGTCGTAAAAATGGCAAATGGATATGTATTCTAAAATACCAGTGTTACATCAACAGAAAAAAACAGAAAAAAATAACTCAACTGTTTTTGCCATCGTGATATTCGAATGCTTCGTTGTTTTTGTCGAAGAAAAACCGATAAGGTTCTATCGTGTAGGGTCTGCCAGCTCTGTTGAGGAAAACAACTTTCACGACATCGCCAACTTCTGCTCTGATGATTGGGCCCAGAATTCCCAAATAGCGCGGATGGTTTAATGGTTTTGTAAAAGTGGCATCCCTGTATCCTCTGTAGATGACTTTTTTATACTTCCCACCAATTCGATTATGGCTTTCAGTGAAGAATTCTTTGGCATCTCTGTTAAGAATATAACCATTTCTTAGTTGAAGAAACCGACATTAATATACAACTTTTGCGGTAGACTGCACTCACTCATCTTTTGTAAGAGGAACGTTTTTCAAAAGATTCATTCCGGATGGTGCATAATCCCACACTACCTCTTCGGCAGCTATGAAATGCTCTCGTACTTTGCCACCTGCCGAATAACTTTCCGGTAACGGTTGACCGCATGTATCAACATTGAACAGCGCCTTCATGCCATCTAACAAAACAAGACAAATCGGAACACGGTGAAAATGTGACAACACCAAAATGAAAAGGCGACAATCAATTTAACGTCCATGTCAACCTACTCTGAAAGTGAAAATCGACACGACAAGAAAGCATCCAACTTCCAGGATTGTCCGCAACCATCGACACTGTGGTTGAAATAGCTGGAAACAAATTAATGATGCTTTTCCTAAAAGTAAAATGTTGTTAAATTGCAAAAGAAAAACAACTTCGTATTGACACCGAATAATTGAAGGGCTTCGGGAAACGTAATTGTCCGAAGCCCATTGTTCACTTAGAACGTTTCTCAATAAATAAATAAATAAATAAATAATGATAAGCCATATTTTTTTAATTGTTCGGGAGAACCGTTTTTCCAGTGAGAAATTCCAGAGTATCATACTGAGCAACAAGGTGATTTTGTATATTATGTTGCCATTTTCTGGAAAATCCAGAAAGTGATAAAGTAATTAGCTAGAAACAGTACTGAAGAATAATTTGATGTAAGAATGTAGTTGTTGAGAAAGAAGTGTGGCTTATCATTATAATTCCCGAAGCCGTTCAGTTTATATGTATGGTTCGCTTGCTCACCTTTGTTTGTATTCGATGACCGTCTGACCCTGAAAGTTAACGCTGTGAATATCTCGCTGAGATCCTAGACCAAGTAGGTACCAACTAACTCTGTCACCTACGCACATATTTAACCCACGCAGATTACCGAAGATCAAGCCATTAATTCCAAACTTGACATTGGACATCTAAAACACAAAGGACTTCTAATATTATAAACACGTTTTAGTAGGCCTAGTAATCATTAATCATAAATAGCAAATTGACTGGATACAGTAATCTCTCGTTAT
>JAQIWH010007392.1:0-11521 GCA_034695005.1 Cryptops parisi
CTTTGTTTTTCCTAACCTAACCTGCAAAATAAACCCATAACCAAGTACAAGCAAATAGAAACATCAGACTGCCCCGGCTATCACCATAAAGTACCGTTATTACAAATCGCTAAAACCTTTTTGTTTTTGAATTCCAGAAATATGTTGTCAATGTGAACAACGACTATTTGAAACACACACAAATAAATGTTTTGCTTTTGTTTCAAAAATTAAAACTGTTTTTAAATTAAGTAATACTGTAGTATTAAATTTATATATTTTTCGAAATTTGTATTGTTTCATATTATGTACGGTCACTAATATATAAATATTAATCGAACATAATGTATGCTACTATTGCAAATTGGAATTGTGGTATTCAATGTATTATTAATGATATGTTTTTTGTGTGTTATGACATGTGTGTTACAGTATTTCTAACCATGTTATCAGTAAAATAATTATTTAACTTGAGTAAGATGACTACGTAGAAACCTTTGATTCCTGATAGAAATGAAAAAAGTAAATGCCACAAATTAAAACGATTGGTCAAATTTGTAAAATTGAATACCGGTATCATGTTTTTACAAAACGTATATTCATTCCAGTAAATTTCAATGCTGAACATTTAGCATTAAAAATTTAATCGTACTTTTAATGCATTTATACAGTAGGCCTATCTGAAAAAAGTATTTAACAATCAATTATAACATTACACGTTTTTACAGTATCGTCATTACAGCCCCTAACATACTTCGATTAGGTGTCAGAGAAACATTTGGTATTGGTATATTTACTTATGCTCACCCGGTAGAGGTGTCAGTAATATTACAAGATTTTCCTGCAAAATCCAAGAATTTAATTTCACGAACGGCAGTAGTACAGCAAGGTAAATTATATGTACCCATATACTTTAAAATGGCATGATCCAAAATTATTTACTATCATTATATTATGTTTATTTCAGGCAATTCCAAAATCATTGAACTTTATTTGGATCCTTCAAAATTGGTCAAGTCTCAGCTTGAATCAAACCAGACTCTTTATCTTAACTTAGTAGTTACCACCAAAAACAGTTAAGTGTGGTATTTATTGCCCATTAAGAAAAACTCTGGGGTTTTGTAGAGTTAACGAACGATCAACTTTAAATTTGTCATTGTAGACGTGCTTCCTCGAAAGGAAGTGCAAATTCCTGTGCTGAAATATGGAGGATATGCATTTGTGCAGACTGATAAGCCAATTTATCTACCTACTCAACTAGGTATGTTATCTAACAATATAATATCGTTACGTTATAATATAAATCTTGTATTAATATAATATCCTATCAACAATATTCATACAAGCTTGTATAGAAAGTTTCCTTATCAAAAGTGGAACTACTGTTTGCCTTTTAGACTTAGAAAAATGGTTTCAGTTTGTGGTTCCAATAATATTTTGAAAAACAGTTATATCAATATATCAAAATTTGTGTATACTTTTTATCTGCTTTTGTTGTTTGGTTTGGTCTGGAGCCTTTCTCAGGCAAAAGCTTAGCCTAGCCACATGTTGGTTTTGAGATAATAATAATAATAAAAGATACTGTGGATCTACTATCTACATGCCCATCTAATGTTTGTGTGTCTTACAGTGAACATCCGAATCTTGACTTTGGATGAAAAACTACTACCAATAGATAATGCCTTCGCTTTGGAAATTACGGTTAGTATAGAATCGCTACTGGTTAAAACTTCTGCATTGGTTAATTTTTATACTCTTTAAATTTTTATACTCAAGCTTCACTTGTGAGTTTGTAAGTGAGCTGGGAATTGAACGTATACTGTCATCTGCAGTCGCTTTATGAGAATATACTGTATAGTCCAATGTACCAACAAACGCATGAAAGGAGAACCGCATAAATCAAAAGTCGCATAGGTCCAATACAAAAAACAAAATCGCATATATAAATAAATAATCGAAATTCGCATGAATCTAAATTTGCAGAAATCAAAAATGGAATTACTAAAAACACGCATAAATTGAACAACGACTTACTCAAAGATTGCGTACGTTTTAATTCGCACGAATCGAATTTCGCATAAATCGAAACATGCAGAAATCAAAAATGGATTTTTGCATTATATACAGTATGTACACAAAGTATATTTGTATATGACGATAGGCTATATTAAGAGTATGCTTAAAAAGCATTTTAATGTACAGTATTTGTTTCTATATTTATCGATACATGTTAATATTGTAGCAAGTTAAATTTACGTTGCATATTACAATGTTTGTTTGACTATTTTAATATCATTACTAATTCAAAGATTTACTTCTAGAACCCTCGGCAAAATAGAGTACTTCTTAGAGAAATGTTACCTGACCCTAGTGGTCTCACCGAGACCAGTTTTCAATTACCTCCAGTACCAGTTTATGGTAATTGGTCAGTGGCAGTGAAATATGGTTATAAGGTAAACAATAGCAGTGGATATTGATTACAACTTTCTCACAGCAAATCATTAACATAAATCGTTGCTTACAGTTTTCTGGTCGATCAGAAGTTCGTTTTGAAGTTCAAGACTACGGTCAGTGCTCATTAAGCCATTTGCTGTTTCCTAATAACTTTTAACCAATTGAGGGTAATCATTGAGTTTACATTGGTGACCTATTTTGTAAAACTGTGTTCATTGGTGATTATTTTGTATTTTAGTTTTGCCGACATTTTCAGTCCAAATTCATCCACCAAAAGTCATTCTTGATGATGCAGATGTTGTGACCGGTTATGTTCAAGCAGGGTAAGTATGGATTTTAAATACACCATAGTTCTCAAAGTTACTGATTATTAACTATGGAAGACCAAATTGATTGGTTATTTTTATTTGTTTCGTTCAGTTATGTATATAAAAAACCAGTTCAAGGTTTTTCATACATCGTTTTCAAAGTGAAAAACCCAAAAGGTGCTGAAACCACTATTGGAGTCTTAAGAGATGTGCCAGTAAGTATATATAATTGAATATGAACGTAATAGGTTGTGTTTAGACGTGCAACTATACCAATATTGAAAATTTCTTACTTTGATGATGGTTTGCAGTTGAATAACGGAAGAAGTGTTTTTAACTTGCGTGTTAATGACATAAAAGCACGCGTGAAATGGTTTCCAGACATTGAAGGATCTCGGCTTGTGGTCGAAGCAACAGTAATCGAAACAGCCACTGGTAAATCTAGCTCGAGTTCTGATGATGGTTCTTTTTTCACCAAGTCGCCATATTACGTCAGCCTTGATGCTTCTTTGAAAGAATTTAAACCAGGAGTACCTTACCAAATTGCAGTAAGTAAAATAGATATTTCTTTCTAATGTTTTTTTTTGTGATACCTCTGTTGTAAGAACGTTTCTGTTATGCACCCTGCATATTGAAGTGTACATTGCTTTCATTTTAGGTGGAAGTCCGTTACGTTAATAAAGAACTTCTAAAAGATCGTTTTAAGGTCGAAATTGTTCAAGCTCGGGCACGTAGAGCTGGTAACAATTACCGAAACTTACCACGCAAAGATGCCCTTTTGGTGAACCCTATAGGAAGAGCTGTGTTTTCGCTGGATACTGAATTCACTGATGAACAGATAGAAATTTCAGTGACCACCCAAGACCCTGCAGTTACCCGAGAAAAACAAGCTACCGCTTCTATGGTTGTCAAGAAATACGTATCGCCAGTGGCAAACACTTACGTTTGGATAGCAGCACCACACGAAGGAACCATTTTTAGAGTAAGTTGTCGTTTATTAAGTAGCGATTCTGGAAATAAGTGCAGGGTGGTGGAAAAGTACCTGTTCCCTGTTTATTATTGTTTTTATTTTGTAGGTGGGATCTCAGTTTGAAACAAAGGTTCATGTCAGTTCGGAAAATACTCAAACCCTCGCATACTTGGTAACATCATTAGAAGTGATAATGTTTGATAAACATTTATCTATAAGAACCATGACAATAATTTACTATTATTTCAATGTAGGTAGTGAGCAAAGGCCAAATAGTTTTAATGAATGAAACTCACACACAAAACGCATTAATCCGTACATTAGAATTTGTTGTAACGTCAGACATGGTTCCTTCGTTTCGATTGATTGTGTACGTCATCAAAAACGGTCACATCATAGCCGATTCTCTGTACGTGGAAGTAGAAAAAGCATGTAAATTCAACGACGGAAAAGCAGTAAGCTATATTGATAATCTAAAATAGTATCAAGTTGCATACGACTACTTGTGGGAATTAATTGTTTCATCTCAAAGTTCTCTGTAGAAGCACATAGCAATTCTGGAATTTTTCATCCTGGATACGATGTAAAATTCAAAATACACGCTGAACCACTATCCAAAGTTGGACTTGTAGCAGTTGACGAAGCTGTCTATATCCTGAGCAAACGAGATTTGCTTTCTCGTGATAGAGTAAGTCACTAGATCTAGGATTGATTATTACTTGTTTGGTGTTTCATAAATCGTGTCTCGACAGTTATTTTACATAGAAATTTTGTTTGGTATAGATGTTCAGTGAAATGCAAAGACATGACTTGGGTAATGGTCCTGGAGGTGGTATAAATCCAGCAAGTGTTTTCAGGGTAAGCAAGAATGAGATATTTCATTTAGCTGGACCACTGTTTGTGGCCAAGAGGAATCGCTTGCGACGCTAGTAGTTGTAATCGATCGACTGTAATTGAATCGGGGTCATGGTGACAGATCACAAGGTTAGGCTAGTCCCCCCACCAAAGACCAAGCATAGACTTTTCATTAACGGGGAAGCTGCTGTTGCAGATGCTCGATCTCCGGCTGGGGGACTAACCTTACCTTCTGACTTGTCTTGTCACCATAACTCTGATTCAGTTACTGTTGATCGATTACACATGGTACTGCTAACCGCTTCTAGCACCACAAGCAGTGGTCCAGTTAATGGAGGAGTACCGAATTTTCTTAATCTTGTTGATCCACCGAACAAAATCATTTATTCGAAAACTGTGATGTTTGTTTATAGAATGCTGGAATTCAACTTCTTTCAAACGCTCACATAGATGATCACAAAAGACAAAGTACATAGTTATTAACAGTCTACTTATATGCATGCATGACAAGCTTAGATGATATGCATACAACAAATTACAATACCGGTACATTAGTTTAGTTGAAACGTGTTACAGTATTTTTGTTTCCTTATAGTTGATGTTAACCGTCGGAAGAAACGTAGCGTAGCTGATATACGTAAGTCACTTGACTTTTTTTAACAAGTTTACTGGTAATAAAAACTTCATAAAATACTTATATTTTTTTTTTACAGTTGATCAATATACCGGAGATGATAAAATATGTTGTCGAGTAGGACTTCTTGAACCACCACTTGGAATGAATTGTTCAATAAGAGCTGATATAATTCGCGAAAATGTTGATGCCAAGTACAACTCTTGTATTGATGCCTTCTTAAAGTGTTGTTTAGAGGCATATAAAGAGAACTACAAACCAGGAAGTGAGTAGACATCATTTAGCATCTAAAATACTATAGTCTTGTATTAAAGTTAGACTGCAAATATTACAAGAACGAGAAAGATATAGAAATAATCTGTACGTGCTATGAAAACACCTTTGGATATTGTTTATTAGAATTCTGGTATTAATGGTTTGAAGATGGCTTTGAAATAATGGTAAATTAAATGCTTTCACAATGATTGAATACAAATAAATGAACGTTTTAACTTTACTACAGATACACTATCAAGAGCGGGCGCAACAGATGATGATGATGATGAAGTGTTTCAAATACTTGTTGAATCGGTAGAACAGGATGTTCTTAATAACGTTCGGCGTATATTTCCTGAAACCTGGTTTTTCAAAACTTACACTATTGGGTATGTCAGTCGTTACATTATAATTCAGGGTGTCCACAATGAGTTGTAAACTTTTTAATCGCATACAGTTTGAATGTGAATACGTATATTACCATAACTGAATATGGAGGTGATAGTAAACATACTACAGCATAAGTTGGACGACTCAACCTTTACTGGACCCTGGATACTCAACCTTTTTCGAGTTCAATAAGTCCATTTTATAATAGAGTGTAAAAGTCATTAAAATGAATATTTCGGAATGTAATTTTTAACTTAAGTTACAATTGCAACTTATACTAACAGCTGAGTCCCTGAGAATAAAGTTCGCATCTTTCAAGGGGGTCGCAACTACAGGTTGAGAACCAAGGTGCTAGAGTTTCATAAAAAATTTGAATTAAGTGCACCTTCACATCTCTTGCGACACGATGGACTTAAGTCAGGAGGTACTCTAACTCACGCCGTGTTCTGCAACAGTCCCCCATGTCGACAAATTGACATAAATGTTTTATTTTAAAATTACACTTAGAATGCTTCATATTTATGATTTTGTCATAGTTGAAACATTTTCAAACAAAATTGAACAAAAAATGCGTGCTTTTCACGCACTCTTTCGCTAAACATCGCCAATGCAGAGTTAAATCATCAACAAATAAAGATGAATTTTGCGTTCTCTTGGGTTGTTGAGTCGTTTTAGATCGTGCTTTATGTAATAGGTCGTTTATGCATACCATCACACAACCAATGCTCCGTCGCTCGGAGTCACCATTTTGTTAAATGACTTAACTGCAGCGCTACTGTGGCTCAGACACACACTACAAAATTCCCACACAAACTTTGCTTTTCTGCTTTCTTTCAACCACGAATCATATTTGTATAACTTCATACGGAAAAATAATGAAATTTTTCAAATGTTTATATCTCATTGTGGACACCTTGTACTACAATACTGAACATGCATTAGGTCTAAATGGTGTTTATTATTATTTAAAGAGGAGATAGAAACTGTGGAGGAAGTGACAGAAGTGTCTGTGAATTGAAATACAGTGCTCCACATAGTATTACTACTTGGATGGTTCAAGCTGTTGGCATTTCCAAAACAAATGGTATTGTTTATTGTTTAATCAATTTACTAGCATTACGTAATTTTAGTAATATCTAGGCTGCAGTACATTGGTTGTTATATTATCTTTATTATAATATAATAATCTCTAAATTATCATATATCGATAAAACGTTCTATGTCTACAGGAATGTGTGTTGCAGAACCGTTAAAAGTTCCAGTATTCAAACCAATGTTCATACAACTTGACTTACCAGTGTTCGCAATTAGAGGAGAACAAATTGAACTGATGGCTACTGTTTTCAACTATGGAGAAGTTGACATGAACGTGAGGATCATTCCACGTTTTTTATTAGAGTAAAACTATTGTGTATTTTTTTTATGAATTTTGATTTTTGTTTATAGGTAGGAGTGTATATTTATGGTGTTGAAGGTTTGTGCATGGGGGCAGGAGTAGGAAACAGAAGTGCTGTTCAAAAAGTGACAGTACTCGCCAACAATGCTGCATCTGTAACGTTCCCAGTCATGCCTTTGCAACTGGGTGAATTCCCTGTCAAAGTAGCAGGATTCAGTCACAGTGCTAGTGATGCTATAGAGAAAATGCTGAAGATCGTGGTAAGTTAGGCTTTCGATAATTTAACACAAACGAAATTTTGTGTTCTATTTTAATGCTCATCAGCTGTAATATAAAATAACGTGCATGATGATGTAAAATTATTTATATCAGCCTGAAGGAGTTCCTATCGAAAAAGCAATGACGCTTACCTTGGATCCTACGGGCTTTTACAGTCGAAACAAGGAACAAGAAGCAGATGAAAACGTTAAAGGTAAAATACCTGTTTATTCACTATTATACTTAAAGCTGGGTTAAATTTCTTTTTTTATATATATAAAACCTTGAATACAATGCAAACAAAAGAAAAAATTACAAATCAACATAAGTCATAGAGGCTAGTGGATTCAAAGTACAGGGACTTGCAAATATTTCGTTTCAACAAATGACTCAAAACAAAAAATAAATAGGCTATTAAATAAAGTAAAAAACGGATATATCATTTGATAACAGCTTTCGCTTAATAAGGGCAGAAAAGCTGGCCAAAGTAGTAGACCGTTCAGAAACATTCTACTCATTCCAAATACAGTTGATACCTCAATGTATCAATGTTTTGTAAGAAATAAGTTTTATAAGAGGATAAAATAAACCTTGTGAATCTGGTATTTACTGTAGAGATTTTTATAATATCTCAGATATTCTCAGGCAGAACCCGACAGTATAGAGCGCAGACATTTGGTGCACTTTTAGTATGTTTATATTCAATAACTTTCTCTTTGTGTTCCACCCGTCAAAATCCAAAGAATATAAGCACTTCAGTAAGAAAGTAAAGGAAGCATATCATTGTTTAAGGCATCGCGCCATATAGTAATGGCATAAACTAGCCTACTATAAAATAAAAAAATAATAAACAGCGAGTAAGACTCTTCTATAAACATAATATTCAATACGGTATAAGGCTACAATTTTTTTCTCATATCAGCAGACATTCTTAATATGTGTAGTTCACAATAAAGATGCATTAATTCACAGACCTACCCATTACCAAC
Source organism: Cryptops parisi (assembly GCA_034695005.1). NCBI lineage: Eukaryota > Metazoa > Arthropoda > Chilopoda > Scolopendromorpha > Cryptopidae > Cryptops > Cryptops parisi. The sequence goes on from JAQIWH010007392.1 coordinate 8,489, forward strand.
AATGAACCCATTATATCCGAATTCTATCATAACTAACGGAGTTATTGCAAAGGGATCTTTTTATTCCACATGGTGAAAAGTATAATATTTGTTTTATCCAATTTAATTGTTATTTGTTACACTATCAAGACGCAAGTTTACATAAAACCCCATTGAGTCTGTGGATTAGCTTAGCATAAATAGTCAATAGAATATCAACTGCGTAAATATGATCACAATATATCATTAATAAATGAAACAAAGAACAGAGGATCTTAACGTGACCTTTGTGGCACACCGCACTTGATTTGGCGCAACGTAAACGAACTCCACTAAATTGATACCATTAATTTGTACCAAAGTAATCGAAAGAAACTGCTGTTTTAATTAATTTTTTCATTGTTAGAAATTTTTGACATACAAGCGAAGAAACACCAGATTCAAATCAACATTCCACTGCCAGCCAACTACATTCCGGAAACGGAAAGATGCTACGTTTCTGTTATAGGTGATAAAAATAAAACATTGTGTTAATACCAAAAGTTGAAAAAACAGTATAAAAAAGATCCCCTACTTACAACAAAAAAGTTCAAAGGCCTTTTTTTTCTTATATAGGTAATAATTTGGGCCAAGTTGTCAACAACTCTGTTACGGGTTTGGAAGGTTTCGTCAAAGTTCCTACTGGTTGCGGAGAACAAACGATGATTCACATGGCTCCTTTAGTCTATACTATGAGTTACTTGAAGAGCACTAGACAAATCACATCACAGATGGAAGCATCTGGTTTTGGTTACCTGTGGAAAGGATATGCACATGCATTACAGTATAGAAAAGCTGATGGTTCGTTTTCAGTCTGGACAAATTATCCATCTAGTACATGGTAGGCCATATTAAAAAAATACGGTTACAAGGTTCAAGCTTATTTAAAATCAACCATAAGAGTTTTATAAAATATCAATTCATTTAACTGAATCGATATACAGTATCTTCTACGTGTAACTTACATTTTTTTATTATGACATTAAGTTTAGGTATAGGTTAGTTAGGTTATGTTCTGTGACGAAACCAAAGTTTTATACATTTTGCATTTATCAACTGTTCAGTGCCAACAGTTTACTATTCATTAAAATTTGCTTTAATATGCTTTTTTCAAATAAATTTCAGGCTTACAGCTTTTTCAACCAAAGTTTTTTGTCAAGCGAATGCACTCATCGATATCAAACCTGAACATATGTGTATGGCAATGTCCTGGTTGCAAAAACAACAAAATAATGCAGGAGCGTTTGTTGATCCCTACAAAGTGCACCACACCGAAATGACTGTAAGGTTTATAATACACTTATAATTTTTCCCCGTTTTACATTTATTCTGAACCCTGTTTTTTCATATAGGGTGGTGTTCAAGGAGATGCAACTCTCACTGCATTTGTTCTCATCACAATCATGGAATGCACAGCATGCCAATCTCCAGTTAGTTCAAATGTTTTACTAATATCACTAATATACTTGTATAGTAGTTATTCAATTATCTTAAATTTTTTTTTTATAATTAGGAAAAAAATATAGCAATTCAGAATTCAAAGAAATTTCTGGAACAACATGTTCCATATTTGAAACGACCATACGCAATCGCTCTGGTTGCCTATGCGTTGAGTTTGGCAAAGAGTGATAAAGCTACCGAAATAAATAATAAGTTGAAGGATATTTCAAAATATGATGATGGTAACAATGATTATAATAAATACAGATTTTATATGCTTTTAGAACAACTCGATTGATTCTTATCAATTATAACAGCTAAATTTGAACGTTCCTGGAGCTGGGACGCATCTGAATTCAACAACGGAGCTAAACCATGGGTTTACCATCACCATCCAACAGCAGTTGCAGTGGAAACTACTGCTTATGCCTTACTCGCTCAACTTGCACAGGGTGATATAGGATACAGTCACGCAATCGTCAATTGGTTAAACAAACAACGCTCTGCTAAAGGTTCTTTCATTTCAACCCAAGTATGTTTGTGACGATTCGTTTCCTTTTTTTGTTTGGGAAAGTGATTTATTTGTATGTTTTACAAATTTATACCGCTTATTCATACAGGATACGGTTGTTGCTCTTCAAGCTTTGTCCCAATATAACCAACAAGCAAATTTGCCAAAACTCGACATGGTTTGCACCGTAGTTAGCAGTGCAGCTGCCAATGTTCGAAAAACGTTTATCATGAAACCAGAAAACGCTTTTGTTCTTAATGAACAGGAGGTATTATTCTACTGAAATTTTATTTCGAAAACTCGACGATTCTCTAATTCCTGCTGTTTGTTATTTGATTTCTATTGTAGTTACCACCGAATGGTAAATTACACATTGATTGCCATGGAAGTGGATTGGCCACAATGACTGTTACAGTGCGCTATAACGTTGACCAAGCTCCAGAAGACACGTGCAAGGTTTTACAAATAATATAGTGACATCATTTTATATATGCATATTTTTCTGTTATAACCTGTTTATTTATTCTTATTTAGTATGAACTCAAAGTTACTAGTCAAGAATATGATGATTACATCAAACCATCAATTGTAAGACCAGAACTCGAAGGCCAGAATAATGTCATACCGAATATAGTTGTGAGAGCTATTGTGTCGGAAAAAGATCAGCGTGATAGACTTGGCTATGATGGCAAGTTGAGCTTTAAATTTATACACATGTCCAACACATATAGTTGGCAATTTTACGTTAACCTTGAGCCACATGAAAACCTCTCTCTTTACACACTCTTTAGGTGTGGAAGGTTAAGTTTGCTAACCCTCCCGAATTATTATTATTATTATTTATTTTAATTAATTAACCGAACCTACCGAAAGAGGGTGTGAACAAGAACAAGATACAGGCAGCGTGGTTTTCTTGTGGCGTGAAAGTATCAAACAGTTTTTGTAATCTTTGTTGCTATTTAGTTGCCCGTGCTAATGATGAGAACAATGAAATACCTGCTGCACCTAATGCAAAAGGAGAAAAGAAACATGTTGTCAAACTGAATATCTGCATGAAATACCTG